>JADBJO010001718.1:120000-122500 GCA_016801955.1 Conus betulinus | reverse complement strand
CTCCTCTACATCCCGTCACTTCTATGACAAATGGGAGACACACTCACCCGTAACCAGAAACACATTTGAAAAATCAAAATTGATTCCCTCCTCCATCCCCCTACACACACACACACACACACACACACACACACACACACACTTTTACAGAAACTCGAGTGTTGATATTGCTCCAGTTCATGCTGTCCACCTCCCTCGCTTATTCTTCTTCAGGTGCAAAGTATCTTCCGAAGCCGCTGATTTAACGTCATCAGTGATTATTTTGCCAATTCACGTGGAGGTAGACATTTTCTTAAATAAGAGAGAGAGAGAGAGAGAGAGAGAGAGAGAGAGAGAGAGAGAATGAGACGATATACAAAAAGAAACAGAAGGGACGTCATCAGTACGCTATTTATAACACCACTGATGTTTGATACATGTTTCATTTTAGTTATCCAAAACTCCGTTTGATGCATAACAGATTGTATTATAACTCCACGCGCATATCGTTCAGGCTATTTATAACACCAAAACATGATTTTAGTTATCCAAAACTCCTGTTGCAGCTAACAGCATTGCGCGGATGTATAACTCCACGCGCATATATCTTGGATTTCAGAAAACGAAGTAGAAAGTCCGCCCTGGCTTATAATTCCTGTCTTCATTGATACACGTTTGCTACAGCTGGAGGGCAAGCAGAACTCAGTGAGATGCTCCCCGGAGGAGGTATTTGAAAGCACACCGTTTATACACAGGGGACGACAGCGTGCAGCAGATGTTTCGCCCCTTGAAGAGCTGATCAGGTTTGTTGCAAGCTGCAGATAGCCAGCTGGGAGGAATCACTTCCACATGAGCAAATGTCAACTTGACATTGCTAGGTATATATTTCTTTTTCTCAAGGGCCAGTAATCTCTCCAATCCCCCTAAACCAGACGTAAGTACTTACGACGGAAACAGAAGGAATTTCGAACAAAACAGACTAAAATGTTGTCTACAAATCGAAAGATAGAAATATGGACGACACAGTAACAACGAATAGTTTACCAACAAGTGATAAGTATTCATAATAATATTAATAATAATAATAAATTTAATTTGGAGATAACAAAACGAACACAGCTGGACAAGCCAAAAGTGTAGGAGTGCAGCATATATGTCTCATAAGCCTCCATAACTGTTTTCCGTTATTTCCTAAGAAAACAAATCAAACAGCTATTCCATTTCGTATGGTTTAGCAAAGTGCCATATTATTTGTAAAAAATAAATAATACATAAATAAATAATAAAAATAAAGGGTAAAGGATGTGTCAAATGAGGTGAAATTTCTATGAATGTGTTCAAACCTGTACACTGAATATTTTATGTGTATTCTGATAAAAACAAAAAGCAGCGTACGCTGAAGACTAATATTTTCCGGAATATCCGTACACCACACGAAATAGAATTAAAAGCATTCAGCGAGACTTACGTTGGTAAGTGGAAGGTCATGCTGGATTCCATAGAGGATGGTTTACTGATATGGAGTGAGATATGCCCGCCATCCCAACCCATTTCGGAAGATGTTTTATTAAATCAAAAAAGGCTGTTTTTTGCTTCTATATAAAAATGATTGAAGTGAAAGACAAATTACAATTATTAACTGTGGTATTGGTAAAGTATGCTGGCTTGAAGATTGAGACAAATGTATGTAATGTAATTAACAAAAGTTAACAAAAGATTTTAGATCATTTTTTTTTTTTTTTACAGATTGTGTATTTTTCTGACTCTGAAATATGGCTGTCTTACGCATGCGCGGCTCTCATGTCTCCCTCCATATCAGTAAACCATCCTCTATGGAATCCAGTATGACCTTCACCTTACCAAGGTAAGTTTTGCTTATGCTTTTGATTATCCTTCACTGGAACAATAATCATAATGGAAAATAATCACAATAACTGTGTGCCTAAACAAAATGATAGAAATACATTTTGTACGATGTAATTGAGCATTGTTTGATTTGTTATTCAGTGATTTCTCTCTTACTGTCATTTCTTTAAAGGGTAATCAGATAACATCACTGTTCTCACGAGGCGAAGGTTACATTCCTTCAAAAGTACAGTGACAGGTGAATTCCAGGAAAAGAGGTTTTAGCGCTGTTTTCTTAAGGATAATATTTAGCATTACAGAAAAAAGAGATAGATAGATAGATAGATAGTAGTACACTTCAAGAAACAGGTGTGATAGGCATTAGCTCGGGAAACCATTATCAGCTTCAAGAAAACAATGATGGCAACTGTTCTTCGGAAATATCTGCAATTATTTAAAACCCTCTCCATCCGGGATTTTTAAGAGTATGTTTATCGGTCTGTCTGTCTGTCAGAATGTCTGTCGGTCTATTTGTCTGTCTATTTTAAACATTGCTCATCCGGTCTTTTCTTTTTCTGTAGATTGTTTCTGTTTTGTCGTTGATTTTTCCCTGAGGGAAAACGGGCATTATCGCTGTTTTCTTGGAGAATAGGAACTGTTTCCCACGACAAACTAG
>JADBJO010001718.1:107500-115000 GCA_016801955.1 Conus betulinus | reverse complement strand
TCCACTTCGTCTTCATCTTTAAGAGAAACATGATAACCGTTGTTTTTTTAAAGGACTACCGATCAAGAAGGAAACCTCATCCGTTCATGTACCATGATTATCATTAGTTAATCTCTTCTATTCCGTCAACATCAGCTTCCTTCTGAGTGCTGCACAAAACGATCAGAATTCCCATTCTCTTCTGGCCATTAAATTGTTGTCAACTGCTAAATTGCACGGTGAAGCAACAGAAATTCGGCATTTGTCAACGGCTGACTTCGTTCTAAGCAATCCGATCATTTGCAGAGATATCAGAACCTCTTCCCTCAGTGTTGTCACACCACGTCCAGCCGCTACAGATCACCCAGGACGGGTGCCACCGACGCCAGTGCTTACAGACTGTACGTGCACCATGCTGCAGGCGCCAATCTGGACCTACAGACACAGTTGTTGTTGAACTACTTCCATCCCATTCTCTGATCCGGATTCGTTCTACAGATCCCCAATCCAGTTTCATAGGTTACTGCTTGGTGATAATCCTATCGGTTTTTCCCTTCGTAACACGTGTCCTTGAAATCCGTTCAGTCGTGTTTGCGTAGTTTTTTGCTGAGCGGATCTCCTATAGCCTTTGTAATCCCTACCCGCATCAAAATTGCATGAGTTCGTTCTTTGATCATTGTCTCTCTTCCCTCCATTGTTCCTGAAATCTGCTCGTCTTCTTCTTGTTCTTCTTGTTCTATGCGATCACTTGCTAAATGATTCTTGTAACAGTCGTCGGTCGGATCGGATCACCAAACTGCAGTCCTCTTTGGACATTCCATCTTACCACCATGTTCATTAAGATCGGTTGGGCAGTTGTGGCAGATTTGCTACAGACTGACACGTCAACACTGTAAGCCTTTTATGATGAAACTCAACGGGCTCCCTGTTTGGCAAGAGTTACCTACAATATTACTTGTCACTGGTACCGCTTCTTCTGCTTATCTCTCTTATCTAGTTACCTTGTACAATACCCTCTCGCTCTTTCCGTCCTTCTGACTCACAACTTCTTCGGCCAAACCTTTTCCAAACGTAAAGCTCCGGTCTGTGGTACCTTCATTGTGTATTGTCTCCAGGTCTGAAGCCCCCATCCATGTTGTATCAGGCATTCTGTTTCTCTGGCAGCTTTCACACCCAATCTTAAAAAGTTTTTTTTTTTTTTTTTTAAATTTATCAGCTTTTAAGAAAAGCAGATCGAGAATCTCCGAAATATTTTGTAGTTTGCTCTGAAGTCCCTTTGCATAATTTTGAATAAAGACTGCCTGTCTCTCTGTCTGTCTCTCTCCTCCACTGTCTGTCTTTCTGTCTGTTTATCTATCTGTGTGTGTGTGTGTGTGTGTGTGTGTGTGTGTGTGTGTGTGTGTGTGAGAGAGAGAGAGAGAGAGAGAGAGAGAGAGAGAGAGAGAGAGAGTGTGTGTGTGTGCTTGCGTGCATGTGTGTGTGTGCTTGCGTGTGTGTGTGTGTGTGTGTGTGTGTGTGTGTGTGTGTGTGTGTGTGTGTGTGAGGTACACCGTATACTCATTCCGCTGCCTATGCTATTCTGTTAGAATCGAGTCGCGTGTGCGGGTCTGTGTGGAAGTGTTCGTCTATGTGACCGTGAGAACAAAACTTCGTGGTAGCAGAAGGGGTAGTCAGCAGGCGCAGTGAGAGATGTTTGTGTTTTGCGTGCAAAGGAAGAGTCATACATGTGTTTGTAGTTCCATGTATTTCGTAGATGCCCTTTCGGACAGTGTGTTGTTGTTGCCTGCACTACCCGGTTATTTAAGTGGTGGGAGAATCATTCAATTATTTTATTTAAATTCTGTCTAAATAAACTGTGTTGCATCTGGTAAAATTCACACGGGTGGGCGCTGCTGCGAAACAGCGAGACTATTTTAGATGCGCAGGTATACGGAGTGTGTGCATAGTTCTTACGTTGTTTTGTTTACGTCATAGGCGGGACTTTTTTGTGTATGAGGCATTGTTTGATTTGTGTGATCATGATAACGGGAGCTGTACTGTTGGGCTTCTAGACTAATGGTATGTTTATAGCCTAGTTGCTAAATTGCATTGCTATTTTAGTGGTTTATAAAATAACACACAAAACCCAAAGACCTTGAGTACAGTTTCTGAGTTTTTAATAACTCTATAATGGCTGTATAGGTCAACCAAGAAAACTAAGACTCATCAGTCGTTAACCACAACAACAAAGGCAGGAACTCTCTGTTCCTTGACAACAGAAAAGAAAGATAATTCTCAAACAAACATGAACGAACTGTGCATCGTGGAAACCGATGTAGGCGCTACACTACTCCCTCCCCAGCGGAGAACTACGAAGCCAAAACTTGCGAACAACAAGATTGAAATAAAAGTCATCGAAATTTGGATGGCAGCCGCGAAACGCGACCAGAACGAGTTCTAACTTTGGTAGAAACATATGGTTGTGCAGACTGTGCTGCGGAGCCAGAGGTTGTCTTTGATGCTGATGATGGAACCTGAGCGCCAGGAGAAACTACAGGTGGTACGTGAGCGCCAGGGGAAACCACAGGCTTGTGCTCCGAAGTGGTAAGAGGTGTGACAAAAGCGGTTTTCAGGCGGTCCACAGACACCGTCTCTGAACGGCCCTTGATGTCAAGAGTGTAAAACTTGTCATTGGTGTCTATGATGCGATAAGGGCCGTCATGAGGTCGTTGGAGCGGCTGTCGGTGGGCATCGTTTATGACGTAAACGAACCCAGTGGAGGCCCAGGTTTGATGGAACATAGACAGGTTGTGTTCCATGATACGTTGGTGCTGGTGGTAGCACAGTGCGCATGGTTTTTGTAGATGTGTGAGAAATGTTGAGTCTTTGCGTCTGACGGAAATTCACCTGGTAGACGAAGTGTTGGACCATAGACAAATTGAGCAGGAGAACATCCAGGGTCCACCCTCCAAGAAGAACGTATTCTTAGAAGGACCAAAGGCAGTTGTGCAAACCAGTCAGGGGTGGTGGAACGTGAATGAGTGGTGCTTTCAGCTGACGTTGGAAGCGTTCAACCATGCCGTTCGTCTGTGGATGGTAAGCTGTGGTTGTGTGAACTTCAATGCCCAAGAGTTTGTTGCACTCAGCCCAGAGTAACGAGGTGAGCTGTCTGCCTCGGGAACACCAAATCTGGCAATCCAGTGTTGTACAAGTGCTGCCGCACATGAAGAAGCATAAGCATCCGGAAGGGGAATTGCTTCTGGCCACCTGGTGAAACGGTCAATTATCGTGAACAAGTAGGTCATACCCTGACTCGTTGGAGAGGTCCAACAAGATCCACATGAAGGCGGCAGAACCTGACAGCTGGAGGTGGACGTTCTACCAGGGGTGCCCGTGTGTCGATGAATCTTGAAGGACTGGCAGGGGTGACACTCTTTGCACCATTTTCGGACATCACGTTTCATATCATGCCACACGAAGCGCTGGACAATGGCTTGTTGCGTGGGGCGTGCACCTGCATGTGAGAGTCCGTGAATTTGCTCAAACACAGAACGGGTCCAGGATTTGGGCAAAACTGGGCGTGTGACACCGGTGGATGTATCGCATAGTAAAGTTGATGTCCCAAACGGAATATCTTGAAGTTTGAGGCCTGTGGCTGCCGTGCGATAGGAATCCATCTCACCGGACTGCACTTGGTCTTGAGAAAGTTGATCAAAACTGCCAAAAGAGAAGCAAGACTGTTCCTTAGACTCAGAGGTGGAGTTGATGCTGATGCGTGAAAAGCTATCGGCCACCACGTTGAACTTGCCTTTGATGTACTGTATGTCAGAGGTGAATTCTGCGATGTAAGACAAATGTCTCCTTTGTCGAGGAGAGCGTTCAGCTTGACTCTGGAATGCAGACACAAGTGGCTTGTGGTCAGTGTACAGGATAAAAGATCGTCCCTCCAGAAAGTGTCTGAAATGTTTGATCGCAGTGTAGGCTGCCAACAGTTCACGATCAAAGGTGCTGTATTTCAGAAAGTTTTCTAGAGAAGAAGGCAAGGGGTACCCAGGACTGCCCATGTTTCTGCTCAAGCTGGGCGCCCAAAGCTGAGTTTGAAGCAACGACTGTGAGACTAGTGGGTGCATCTGGATAGGGGTGATGAAGAAGACAGCTTCTTTCAGAGCTTCTTTGGCTTTTTCAAACGCAGTTTGACACGACTCAGACCACTGAATAGTTTGTCCTTTACCACTTGCTTGAGCGTGGAGTGGGGCTAAAATTCCAGCTACATGTGGAATAAAGCGATGGTAGTAGTTCATCATCCCAATGAATTTTTGTAGGTTTGTGCGATCAGTGGGGGCAGGGCAGTCTTGAAGAGCAGCAACACGATCTGGGAGTGGACGAATGCCTTGTGTATGACTCGATGGCCAAGGAAATTCAACTCTGAAACACCAAAGACACACTTGGCCTTGTTGATAACCAGTCCGTTGGTGGAGAGGAGCTCGAAAAGCTGTCTGAGGTGTTCAAGGTGTTCTTCCTGTGAGCGACTGGCCACAAGGATGTCGTCAATGTAGACGAAATTGAACGGTAGATCTCAAAGAATGCCACCCATCAATCGTTGAAATGCCTGAGCAGCGTTCTTGAGGCCAAAAGCCATGCGGAGGAATTCCCAGAGTCCAAAAGGCGTGATGATGGCTGTTTTGGCAACAGAAGAAGACGCCATAGGAATCTGGTGGTAGCCTCTGACCAGATCAATCTTGGAGAAGACTTCACATCCTGTGAGGATATTGTTGAAATCTTGATTATGAGGCAAGGGATAGCGATCTTCTTTGGTAGTGGCGTTCAGATGTCTGTAATCGCCACAAGGTCGCCATAGGCCTCCGGCCTTTGGGACAACATGAAGAGGTGAAGACCAGGGTGAGTTGGACCGGCGGATGATGCCCATTTCTTCCATTTTCAAGAACTCAGCTTTTGCAGCTGTTAACGTTTCTGGATTCAGGCGTCGAGCACGAGCATGTACTGGATGTCCCTGTGTCTCGATGTGATGTTCTATACCATGTTTATTGATGGTGGAGTCAAAAAGTGGAGTGAGTAGCTCTGGAACCTGATAGAGAAGGTCAGAGTACTCATTATGTGGATGAAGCGACAAACCTGCAAGTGTCATGGGAGAATCAGTGCTGTTAAGGAAAGCAGAAGTCTTATCAAGAGACAGGAGACGCTTACCCTTAAGGTCGATGGCAAGGTCATGAGCAATGAAAAAATCAGCACCAAGAATGGGGCGGATAACATCAGCGAGATAAAACTTGTGTGAGTACACATGTGTGGGTGCGATATGCCCCAGGTCTTGATTGACATTCCATTTGAAGCAGAGAGTGGAATGGAAGGTGAATCGTTCTTGCGATCCTGTGGAGAGGCTGGAAAGATACGTCAGCACCAGTGTCAATCAAGAAAGATTGGCCAGAGTATCGGTCATAAACTGAAAACGTGTTCGGATCAAAAACGCCAGCCGTTGACACGTTCAACGGCTGGCATTGGCATTTCCCGAGGATGATGTGCCTTGCTGGCTTCCTTTGGTGAGTAGCGATGCGAATTTGCAACCAGGGAGACAGCGACGAGCGTCAGTCCCGATCTTTGATGGTAAAAACACACAGAGGCTGAACTCTTCGTGCCACGTCGTTGAAGGCGAGGAGGACGTCTACCTTTGTTGATGGCTGAGACGTTTCTCATTTAATGATGGCATGACCACATTCGGTTCATTGTGTGGTTCCGTTGGAGCCACGAAGACCTGCTGTATGCCAGAAGTGCGTGCTTCCCAAATGCGATCTGCTGCCTCAGCAAGTGTGTCTGTGTCTGCAAAATTATGTCCAGCCAAAATACCTCGTACATCAGAAGGGAGACTTGCCAGGAACAGCGCACGTTTGAGTGTTTGAGGATCATCATTGAGGGAGCTGATCTTGGGCAAGAGAGCAGTTGGGCGTTTGTCAACAAGTCCATTAAGATTTAGAAGTTCTGCATCTTTTGGGGCTTGAGATTTGCCAAAGGTCTTGATCAGAGACTTCTTCAGAGTGTTGTATTATTTTGTTCTCAGCTGGTGGTTGGTGAGAATGGATTGGACTTCTTCAGCTGTGTTGATGTCCAGCGCACTGACAACGTAGTCATATTTCGTCTGGTCTTGGGTAATGCCTATGGTTCCAAATTGTGCTTCAACCCTAGCAAACCACACCTCTGGCGACTTTATCCAAAGTTCTGGAAGTTTGATAGACACTGTGTTGACCTGGCTGGTTTGAGCGTTGGGAGCTTCTAGTTGAGTGGCTAAGTTCGTTAGGATTTTTTCAGCCATATTTGCGTTGTTCAGCGTCAGGGGTCACCAATTTAGTGGTTTATAAAATAACACACAAAACTCGAAGACCTTGAGTACAGTTTCTGAGTTTTTAATAACTCTAGAATGGCTGTATAGGCCAGTCAAGAAAACTAAGACTCATCAGTCGTTAACCACAACAACAAAGACAGGAACTCTCTGTTCCTTGACAACAGAAAAAGAAAGATAACTCTCATAACAAACATGAACGAACTGTGCTTCGTGGAAGCCGAGTATTCGCTACACTATAGAAATGGCCAGTGCTCTATGTAGATCTGCGTAGTTCTTCAATGGCTGTAGGTGGTACAGAGGAGTTTTGTTCTAGTTTGTCTGCTCTTCGTGGACTGTTTTCCTGCTAGTGCCTCTGGACTACATTGGTACGTCGTCGGGACTTACCTGGAGTGTTTTCTGGAGTCGTGCGCAAGAGGAGTCGTCGATGTGTTCAGCTTCTAAGGAGAATAATAATAATAATAATAATAATAACAATGAATAATACTTATATAGCGCCTATTCTCGGCTAGAGACCAAGGTCCAAGCGTTTGTCTGTCTGCTCTTCGTGTGCTGTATTTCCTGCTAGTGCCTCTGGGCTACATTAGTACGTCGTCGGAGCTGAGTTCAATTTTGGTGTCCAGCTTGGATAGCTGAACTCGAATCAGACTGGTTAAAAGTGTTCGCCTGTGAACTGTTTCTATTTGTATGTAACTGTGATTGCTAGATCGATTGTGCAGGGAAGGACAGAGGTTTGTTCCACGCAGTGGTTGGTTGCCGCTGATTTTTAGTGAAAGTTGGCTAAGTTTAAGGTGTGACTGATTTACCAGCCGCCGTGGCGAAGTGGTTAGCGTCGCGGACTCCCGGCTGGGAGGTCGTGGGTTCGAATCCCATCAGAAGTCATGTGGATTTTTCTGCCCCGGTCGGTTCCTACCCAGAGTTGAGTTTGCTGCGGGCTCAGTTGGGAAGACTGGGACCACACAGTCGAGTTTCATCCACTTAATGGATGCGTTTCTGAGAGTGTTGCTCAAATTTCCTGACCAACACTGCAGGTGCCTGTATCTCTCGGGCCTGGTGACGCCGGGATATATATTATGAAAGGAAGCGTAGAGTACAGCCCTGTCATGTAGTCTCAGACCGAAATGGAAATTCGTAGCATCATCTTAATCATCCTCATTCTCATCGATCAGCATAAAAAAAAAAGTCTCAAATTC
>JADBJO010001718.1:97500-102500 GCA_016801955.1 Conus betulinus | reverse complement strand
AAAAAAATCTATCGTACTTAAATCAATATCTAGTAACAAATAAGTTTCATGTTTTATTACTACAATCCTTAAATGTGAGCTGTGATAAATTACCATATCTACCTGGATTTTACCACCCTCCGGTTTATGAACAATGTGGAGTCAGAGTGCAAACAGCCATTATGCACGTGAAGACCTGGACTTTTGTGAAAGAACTCCACCAGTGTATAATGTTTCCTCTGTGTCATGCTGTGCAGCTATGGTCAAGTCCACTTCATCCTTGATTCTTAATGTTGCTTCAATTTAACTTCCAAAGGGTCCTGATAATAAGAACACTGAATGGTTGAAAGGGTTCCAAAATCAAACGGATAAGTAGGTTTGGGGGTGATTTTATGCACATGCTCCTTTCTGGGATAAGAGCTGTTCCTATATTTCTAATAACCGTTTGTTAGATAACAAAGCGGATTCTATTCTTTACATACTGAATAATGGAAATATAACTCGTACTCCAGATATATCTAATCATAATCCCTCAGCCATTGATTTAACTTTTGTATCTCAATCATTGGTAGTCAACGCAGTGTGGGAAACGGGAGATGACTCTTTAGGATCCGATCATATTCCAGTCATAATATCTTTAAATAACATAGCAGCAGAAGAAGAAGAAAAACACAGATGTTGTTCCAAAGTATAATTACAAGTGTGCAGATTGGTCACTCTTCAAAGACATCCTTAAAAACGTATATTTAGATTATTCTACTGAAGAAAATATAGACAATCAGTATGATAAATTCTGTAAAGTTTATCCTAACAGCAGCAGATAAATCGATCCCCAAAATAAAAAACACAAAATTAAAAAAAAAACAATGGAAATGTGTGGTGGAACAAGGAATGTGAACGCGCGCAAATAACAAGAAAAAAGAAAGATTTAAGATATATTGTTAAAAAAAAAAAAAAAAAGATCAGCAAGTAATCATGAAAAAATGAAAAAAAGACAGGTAAAGAAAGTGATGATGCAATAGAAATATGCAAAATTGAAACATTGGAATGATTTCTGTAACTCTGAAGTAAAACATTGTAAGGATATGGGAAAAGTATGGGAAGAACTGAAAGCTATGAAAAATGGATTGACATCACCACAGTATCCCATAAAAATAGATAATAACAATCTGCTCACTGCTCAAGAGAAAGCAGAAGTTTTTGTAAACTTATTCGCTGATGTCAGCCGTCCTGAGGGTCTAACAAACACTGACCGAACTTACTGAGAAAAAGAAGAAAGTAATATAACATATGATGATCCACCACCAGATAATAGCATTAACATTAATGCTCCTATAACTGTACATGAAGTAAAAGAAGCCATTAGAGCCATTCCAATAAGGAAATCATCAGTTGGTTTAGATGCAATATCTAATCAGATGCTAAAGAATTTACCTGAAAATCTTGTAGGTTTTCTTCATGCTTTGCCAAGTACTTGCTGGAATAGTAGCGACATGCCCAAAATATGGAAACAGACTATTGTTGTTGTCCCAGTTCATAAACAAGGAAAGTCTTCTAGTGATCCTAAAAATTACAGACCTATAGCATTAACATCACACGTCTGTAAACTATCAGAAAGAATTGTTTTGAATAGACTAGCACATTACTATGAAAAAAAATGACACCATTCCTTTTAATCAAGCTGGCTTTCGTAAAGGGAGATCTACTACAGAAATATTAGTGAAATTATCAACAAATATAACGAAACAATATGCAAGACGTAAATGTGTCCTTGCTACATTTTTTGACATAACCAAGGCTTACGATCAAGTGTGGCATTCACAGCTGTTAAAGAAACTTAAAAATATTGGACTATCAGGAAATGTATACAATTATGTTAAATGCTTTTTGAAAGATAGGGTAATACAAACAAGAGTAGGAAAAACATATTCCACCAGTAGAACTTTGTCAATGGAAATCCCCCAAGGGTCAGTGTTAGCTCCGCTTCTTTTCTCATTGCTATTGAATGATTTGCCCAATAAGTTATCTAAAAAGGTAGTTCTCGTTCAATATGCAGACAACATTTGCACGTGGATGGAAGTAAATCTGAAAAAGAAAACTCCACAGCGCGATATAAATTTCATCAGAAAGATCTATCAAGATGAACTAAATAGGATGGCGGAATACATGAAGTTAAATGGATTAAACTTATCTATTGAAAAAAAAAAACAAATATAATTCTTTTCAAGAGTGGTAATAATACAGAAAAACTGCCTGTTTTACATTGGGCGAAACACCTCTTAATATATGACAGAAGTAATTCCTAGGAGTCCATTTCACATCTAAACTATCATGGAACGCTCATATTGAATGTTTATTAACAAAGGCGAGGAAAATATTAAATTTCCTTAAAATTATCTCTAAAGCAAAATGGGGACAGAATTCATCTACACTGATAACTCTGTGTAAATCTTTAATGACGTCCAAAATAACATATGCCCAAGAAATGATCTTTAGCGCTCCCAAATACCTATTGGAAAAGCTTGAAAGTATATTGAATGCAAGGCACTGAAATTAGCACTTGGCCTTCCAGTGCATGCATCATCTTCTCGTACGTATTATGAAGCGCAGATGCTTCCCTTAGATGAATACAGAGAGTTAGCATGTTGTAAATTGTTATCAAGAGTACAGCTAATAAAACGCACATTAGATCTGAAATAAAAATGAGGTCAGATATTGATTTTCCTAAAAGAGCAAAATCTATAGCTTCTCAAAAAACTCTGGCAACGTACACGTCAAAAAAAGTATTACTGATTCCGGTGTTTCAATCGATAACGATGCTCTATCATTAGACCGTTATTTTCTCCTATACCACCATGGGAGCTTAATAAAGCACATTTTGATATTGAACATACCAATATGAAAAAAAAAGATGAAAACATAAACATGTTAGCAAGCTATATCAAATGCCATGTTGAAAAGAACTATTCAAATTTTTTGAAATATACACAGACGGTTCGTGCATTGATAAACAAACAGGTTGTGCATTGTTAATACCAGACTTAAGAGTAGAAAAATCATTTTATATCGGAATTAACAAATCGATATTTACAGCAGAATTAACAGCGATACTCCTGGCTTAAAAAAATACCTTTTAAACTTTCAAAAAACAATATTTCAAATTCTGTTCTGTGTTGATTCTAAATCAGCTCTTCAGGCATTAAAAGTTTTTCAATCGCACACAAGACCTGAAATGATCATAGAGGTAAGTCGTATGATACACATGTTAATTGCAAGAGGAACCCATGTAGCTTTTTGCTGGATTCCTTCACATTGTTCTTTTCATTATAATGAAAAAGTAGACAGGGCAGCTAAACGTGGAGCCAAAAATAGTTTTGATTCAGAACTGTTTGATTTCCCTTTATCAGTACATGAACAGTGTAACTTGGTTAAGTCGCATATCTGGAAAGCCTTCGAATGTAGTATTGTAGATCACGTCGATAAAGAACAGTATGATATTAACAGAATCAAAGAGAAATTTAATCTTAATATAAAATTACTCATCATTACACAGGTGGAAACTTAATGCATTTAAAACAAAATATGTAAAAAAAAAAAAAAAACGTAGTTTGCGTATCTGGAAACAAAATTACTCCAGTTCATATTGTTTCATGCAATGATATGAAAAAAATCATTCCAGTAGTATTGAAGCAAAATACTGTGCAGGCCATTTTTCAGTCTCCAGCGTTAACGTACGAATTCTTTGTACACTTAGAAGTTTAGAACGCACCCCTATTGGAAAATACTTATAACATTCTTTGTTAACTTTATTTGCGGGGGATAAGAACGGAAGGGGGGTGGGGTGGATAAAAAATGGGCGGGGGGTTGGGGGGGAGGGGGGGAAGCAAAGGTTTTTGTTTGTTTGTTTATTTATTTTTTTTCTTTAATACTGTCATCCGTTTTGACTTTAATTGATTAGTTAGTTGTTGGTTATACAGACTTCAACATAAGTTAAGGACCACTTGCAATCTGTCTGACACATGCAACACGCGCGAAACCAAAAATGTTTCATGTGTACAGATATTTAATTGCAACCCTTGTGAATCAAATTAAAGCAATTTCATTTGGATTGCGTAATGTTTTTGCAATGATAAAGCAATGTAAAGAGACCCACCCTGGGAAAAGAAAATCCACAAACATGATTCTTTAATCTGTTCAAAAACGGATGTGTCCACCCCGCGCAGCAGCACACAATCGAGACAGCGCTGCCTCATGAAGTTGATGGTGTTTGCGATGATGGCCTGGGAGATGTTTTCCCACTCCTGTCGCAGGACATGCAGCAGCTGTTCCCGATTAGCTGGACGTGGGCGGTTTGCATGGACTCGCCGGCAAGTTTCTCCCCAGATGTTCTCGATTGGATTGAGATCTGGACTGTTTGCAGACCATGCCATCCTGGTGATCCCAGCTTCCTGAATGAAAGTGTTTGACAGCCCTGCAGCGGTGTGGTGTGGCGTTATCATCCTGGAGGACAGCTTGGGGTCCGATCTACTGGAGGGTCGCTGTGACCAGAGGCTGTAAGATCTCCTGCAGGTAGCGCTGCCCATTGAGCATGCCCTCCACATGGTAGAGAGGAGTCCTGTAGTGTCGGCTGATGCCTCCCCAAACCATAATGGAGCCACCTCCAAAAGCAGCCGCCTCCTGGATAGCATCATCTTGCAGCTGCTCCTGTGGGCGCCGCCACACCCTGATGTGGCCATCTTTGGGGCTCACCATGAAGCGCGATTCGTCAGTGAACAGGACATGGCCCCAGTGAGCACGAGTCCACCTCAAATGGTCCTGGCACCAAGCAAGTCGGCGTGCCCTGTGACCTGCAGTCAGCATGGGCTTCTTCACCGGACGCCTGGAACGCAAGGCGGCGGCATGTAGGCGACGCCGAGTGGTCTGCCCGTTTACTGCTGTGTCGGTGGAAGCACGCAGTTGCTGACTCAAGGCATTGGCGGTGGTTGTCCTCTCCCGAAGGGCCTGTCTGCAGAGGTACCGGT
>JADBJO010001718.1:80000-90000 GCA_016801955.1 Conus betulinus | reverse complement strand
TTAAACTGACCGGATAAGGTGTTAGTCTCTTTGACCATCCTTTCACACACACACACACACACACACACACACACACACACACACACACATATATATATATATATATATATATATATACACACACAAATGCGCGCGCGCGCACGCGCGCGCACACACACACTGTTTACTAGTGAGTGCCCTTCTCTTCCTGAGCAAATGTTTCGGGAGAAATCTAGACCTAGATCCAGACCCAGACCCAGACCGTAGCCAAGATCGTACACCGAGCAGATCTATTCATACTGACAAGCTACGGGCCTTGCACTCCGCCCTCTCTTTCTTATCAGAGTGTGTTTCCCCTGTTCTCGTTGTAGATGGTACCAGACAGGTACCACAGACAGGTCACTCGAAACGACACTGTAATCTGGCAGTGCTGGCGGCGCAGGACTTGTACAGTAAAAATAAATACGAACACGTTTGACCTAGATGCAGATGAGCCAGACATCCGAGTGCAAAACCGTGGCCGGATCCAGCATGAACATGCAACAGATGATGATGTTGTGCAGCGATGTGAAACCAGACTCCGCATGGCTGAAGCAGCAAAGCAAGATCCAACCAGGCCAGTCAGGCGCGTGTTCAACACCGAAATGCGACTTGTCGGTCAAGGAGGAGGTGACAGACGTCAAGGAATAGAGCATTTGGATCGGTCAGATCAGTCATGCAACGTGCCAGGGCCACGGAATTGCCGCCCGTTCGGCGACCGTAGACGAGGTTAACATCAACGGTGCATGAGAGGAGACTTGGGAAGAACAACGGTTCTTATTGCATATCGATGCAAATTGGGAAATAGCTCTCTTCGCAACGGACGAGAACCTTGAAAAACTCCAAAGGTGCCGATTGCTGTTAATGGATGCCACTTTCCGCTGCTGTCCCAGATCGTACAAACAACTGTTCACGATTTGGGGACAGTTACAGGACCACGTTGTGCCTCTCGTGTACGGGAGGGGCATAGGGCACAACCGGCAAGTGTTTCAAAGCGTCAAAATAGCAGTTCGGCAAAGAACCTACAACTGGCGCCCTGCACTTATCGTGTGCTATTTTGAGCGGGCGCTTTGGACAAGCATTGAGACAGAGCTGCCCCGCGCGCGTCTGCAAGGATGCTACTTCCACTGCACGCAGAGTCTGTTCAGAAAAGTCCAAGGACTAGGACTAGCAGGGGATTTTCGGAGAAGCAACACGGTGGCAAAGTTCATTCGCAATGTGCTTGCCATTGGATACATTCCGACTGCAGTAATGATGATGAGTTTCAACCGCTAGCTCAACCAGGAGAGGACCAGACGACTTCTCAGGCGCTACCCAGCCATCCACGACTTCATCAGATACTTCACACGCACTTACCTGCGACCGCAAGCTGCTTTCCACAGCGTCCTGGTCAGTCTCACGCTGAATGCAAGTAAAACATTTATTTATTTATGTTGCCGTTTTTTATTTTCCCCGAAATTAGATTTCTGGGGAAAATTTGCAGCAGAAAAAAGGAGTAATGTGTGTGTGTGTGTGTGTGTGTGTGTGTGTGTGTGTCCAAACGCACCTAGATCTCGGTATCTTACCGACCAATTTCTTTGAAACCTACTGCCCCTGACTGAAACATCGCTTTTACTGTCAAAATATTTTGCCTACGTCAAAGGAAAGGGTCACTGAGGTTATAAGGTCAAAAAGTGTAAAAACGGCTCAAATCTCAGGGGGTAAGATGAGCTCCGAAATGAAATTTGGATTGATAGTAGACACAACTTGTGTGCACAAAATCTGAAAGTTTTACATGTCGATCAAAGGTCAAGGTCGCTAGAACGGGAAATGTATTTTGATTTCATGAAAAAAAAGGTTAAAAAAGTATTTCAAGCAGTAGCTCTTCCGTACGGCACTGATTGAATTAAACTTTATACCATGTCTTAGACAAGGTTTTGACTTAGATACATGAACAATGCTTTTTTTGTTTGTTTGTTTAGTCAAAGGTTTAGGTCACGACAGTAATGGCAAAAAAAAAAAAAAAAAAAAAAATTTTTTTTTTTTTTTTTTTTTGCATACTGACCACATATTGTGTCGCATATACATGAGCGTTAAAGAAAATATGAAAGGCACAATTGATGCCAAACCAAGGTGCATATATTATTCTAATTATCTGCAAAAAGTTATAGTCATCGGTGCGAAGGTCAAGGTCATAGATGCATGTAAAGCCCGTTTTTTGCGAGAAATTTGCGTTTTTCACAAATAAAAGTTCGCCAAGCGATAGCACCATATTCCTTTTGCCGAATCAACAGATTTCATACCTTTGATAGACTTACTGATGGTGATGATGCACGTGTATACCCTAGGTATTGTTCTCAGTGGCTGTAACTTGTCTTTGCATCACATTTGTCGCTGATGACTGTTGTCATCATGGCTTTTTTCCGTAGTAATTTTTTCATCTAAGGTATTCATTTTTTTAAAAACTAGCTTTGCTTTACAACCTGTAGGAAGGCCGTTTTCTCCATACCTGTCGATTTTTGTAGGGAATTCTCCCTGTCTTCTGTCCTATTTCACCTCTTCTTTATTCATTGTTTGTATTTGACAAAGGCTTCTTAGCCGAAAATATCACGTGTTTTGTAATTGTTTACATTAAATCGGTGTCTCTCTTTTCTATTCTGTGTTTTGATTCTTGGTTGTTTATTGAAAGAGGCACTTGCAGTCCATTTGATTCAGTGTAGCTTTGCATAGTTTGATTTATTTATATGCCAATGTTTACTATATAGTTTTTATGTGTTGTTTGCTTCAAAAACAGCAGTCTTACTGCTTTTCCTTTGCAACACCGTTCCACAAAGCGTTTGAAACTGCTGTTGGTGTCCGGAGGCCCAACCTGTGTTGTTCATCAGGGTCCTGAAAGACCGCCAGGCTGTCAGCGAGAACAGCTTTGAGGCTGCAAGGAGGGGTCAACCAGCACCCAGGCGCCTCCGGAAGTGGCGCACCCTGGAGGAAAGGTTGACGACGCTCAAAGCCGAGTACAACCATAGTAAGACCATGGAGGATGGGAGAGGGGGCGGGGGGGGGGGGGGGTGTTGCTGGGGGGGGGGTGGTTGGTGGTGGTTGTGGTGAAGGGGGGGGGAGGGGCTGGGTGGTTGTGGTGATGGTGGGGTTGGGGTGGGGGGGAGGAGGGGGTAGTGGTGGGTGTAGTGGTGATGGTTTAAGTGTGTGTATGTATCTCTTGATCTCCTCGGTCAGAAGACCCTACAGAGCCGGTAAAGAAATATATAACCGCACAACATATATGGTTTTGTTTTTAGCTCTAGAAGGCCTCTTGGCCAAGAAGATCAAGAGATATACACGCATACAAAGATACACAAACACACAGGGGTAAAAACAAAAAAAAGTGCGATAAATCTTTTGCTTATCTGTTTAGGAGGGCTGTTAGGGATGTGAGAAATATATTTCACTTGTCCAAAGTTCCGCTTAGCCGTCTATTCACTTACTAGTCGAAAAATTAATATTCCAAAGAAGAGCTTTGGCTGGGAAATGAAACTTGCTTTCAGATATCTGAACTTTCGTTTATCCGTGTTTCAGATAAGCATACGACTGCATGTATGTACTCTTGTGTATGTGTGTGCAGGAGACCGCACGCTGGACGAGTACAGGGAGGCAGGCAGCTACCTCGTGCACCATTGAGACTGTCTCCCCATGCCCTGGTCCTCCAGACCGAATCTGGTCTTTTCTGCAGAGAGAGAGAGAGAGAGAGAGAGAGAGAGAGAGAGAGAGAGAGAGAGAGAGAGAGGGGGGGGGGGAGGGAGGAGAGAGAGGAGAAAGAGAGTTAACTTTGTAATGGATGACAATCGCTTGTTATAAATAATAGTGATATCACCATGTTGATTTATGTGTTAGTTTATTGCTTGATTTTGTGAAGATTTTCATTGCTTAGTACGTTTCCGGGGGAAATAAGTCATTATTATAACCATTCTTTTTATTTTACCTTTATTCTTTGGTTGTATTCTTTGATTACAATAAGTCACCTAAGCAACCTGGCTGTAACTTTTTTTTTTTTTTTTTTTTTTTTTTTGGGGGGGGGGGGGATTAATTGCGAAGTAGAACCACTGCGCTACTAATAAAAAGTTTGAGAGTTATACACATCAGGGTTCACTGTCTTCATGTTTGTATGTGTCGATCTCCATGTGAACATATGCGTGCGGAAAAATTTACATATGTGCGTATGTATGTATACAATAAACTACAAATTAAGCGATTATCATTCATGCTATTCAAAACTTATAGAGAAGTACACAGTCACTTCAAAAAAGCAAACGTAATGCTGCACACTGAGCAGGCTATCATTTCTTTAACTATAAGCAGAATATCAAATGTTGACAGTTTCCTTGTTTAAGTACAATTTACAAATTGACCACGGTCAGTCATGGCTTGACAACTGGTCAGTTTGACCATGGTTTGACCATTGCTCAGTTTGACATTGCTTGACAACTGGCATACCGGGCCTGTGGCATACCGGGCCTGTGGTATACCGGGCCTGTGGCATATAGGGCCTGTGGCATATAGGGCCTATGGAATACAGGGCTTGTGGCATACAGGGCCTGTGGCATATAGGGCCTACTGAATACAGGGCCTATGGCATATAGGGCCTGTGGCATACCGGGCCTGTGGCATACCGGGCCTGTGGCATATAGGGCCTGTGGCATACCGGGCCTGTGGCATACCGGGCCTGTGGCATACCGGGCCTATGGCATATAGGGCCTGTGGCATATAGGGCCTGTGGCATATAGGGCCTGTGGCATACCGGGGCCTGTGGCATATAGGGCCTGTGACATATAGGGCCTGTGGCATATAGGGCCTGTGGCATATAGGGCCTATGGAATACAGGGCTTATGGCATACAGGGCCTGTGGCATACCGGGCCTGTGGCATACAGGGCCTGTGGCATATAGGGCATACCGGACCTGTGGCATACAGGGCCTGTGGCATATAGGGCATATCGGGCCTGCGCCATACAGGGCCTGTGGCACATAGGACATGCTGGGCCTGTGGCATGCTGGGCCTGTGGCATACAGGGCCTGTGGCATACAGGGCCTGGAGCATATAGGGCCTGTGGCATATAGGGCATACAGGCCTGTGGCATATAGGGCATACTGGGCCTGTGGCATACAGGGCCTGTGGCATATAGGGCCTGTGGCATACAGGGCCTGGGCCTGTGGCATATAGGGCATACAGGGTCTGTGGCATGTAGGGCATACAGGGCCTGTGGCATATAGGGCATACAGGGCCTGTGGCATACCGGGTCTGTGGCATACAGGGTATACAGGGCTGTGGCACACCGGGCCTGTGGCATGTAGGGCCCTACTCCATTCCTCAGGATATTGTTTTCCATGCAAAAACAGGTTTTTCACACAGCCCTAAACAGTTAAGAGCACTGTGAATTTTGATGCTGTTTCTGTGAAGGCACGAAGACACAATGATATAGCCCCAGGAGAAAAAAAAAAAAGACAAGAAAACCTGCCTGAGGTTTAATAAGTTGTACTGCACCACCGATTACTGAAGTGGGGCGCCCAAATCAGTGATCACGACGACCAACCTGTCTGCTTTGGCCTGTCAGTCTTCCAAACGGATGACGCCACTCGCTCCCTTATTTTTGGCGCTGGCGATGTAAAATTGTACATAGGTCTGCTTTTGGCTTGTTGGCAACGCCCATGCGGCCTCAAAGTCGGCTGGGCTATAAAGAACAAAACGACAACATTTGACACTCCTGCTCTCATACCTGCCCATTATCTTGTGCTTCCTATTAAGAAAAGAGTTGAAGAGAACAGTTGGCGCAGGGGGAATTGCAGCAGATAAATCAGGGTTCTTCCTATACTACGCCTCATTGAACGGTATACGTGACGGTTCACAACCTACCGCCAACCCTGGCCAGACGTCCGCTGAGAGAGCGCATCAAAAGAGGGTAGTGGGACCGGTGGGAGATAGTGTGACGCACGAAACGACAAATCCAGGAACCGCTGTGAAGTGCGCACTACAGCACACATAAGAACTCTTGGCAATCCCCCCATCCCCATCTTATCTCCTCACCACCACCCCCAAATGGATTTTTAAAAAAGTTGGGTACCCATGTCCAAACGCTGAAAATACACTGAAGACAAGAACGGAAAAGGCATCCAGGAGAGCGCTAACTTCCAGCGACGTTGAACAGCACTCTTCTATCCAACCCTGACTCCCACTGCATCCCCTAGTGTTCGCCATGTGCTCCTGGCTGGCACCCAACAGTTCGTCCTGGAGGTGCATTCCATCCGTCCTCTAAAGTGTCGTTCAAAATCTGCCTGAAAGTGTGGCGCAATCTTGCAAACATGTACAAAAAATAATAAAACATACGCGGGTTCCAGACATAACCTCCTTGCAGAAGTGAACAAAATAAACGATCAAATGAATGAATAAATGAATGAATGAATGAATGAATAGATGAAGAAATAAATAGATCAGTAAAAAATAATTAAAAAAGCCTAGGTAGACATATATATATATATATATATATATATATATATATATATATACATATATACATACTATAAAATCCCTAGCAAACGCCCGCCCCCTCTCCGCACAGATTTTAGGGAAAAGTTGGGGGTTGGGCGTTTGCTAGGTATACAGCCCTTTGCATAAGAACATTTCATCACATTTTCACTAAAACAGTGCTACATATCATCTGTAAGATGGGCTCGAGATGGTTAAAAGTGGAGGTGGTTATTTGCAGGTGATTTACGATACTGGATAGGTTAACATTTGAACTTGATCTGGGCCCAGTGCATTTGCACCTTCAGCACACACACACACACACACACACACACACACACACACACACACACACACACACACACATTTTTTTTTCTGCATCTTCGTTTTTCGCTGCTGATTTTTTTTTTACATGTGTGTGATTCGTTTTTTTTTCTCTTATATCTGGGCCATTTGTTCGATGCTTTTAATCCAACCTATGTGCTAAAACTTATTCTCGAGTCGTATGTACAAACTCAGTTGTTTTGGTTTACTCAGAGAGCACTCTGTACCATTTGAACGGGTTACTGGAAATGCACAGAAAAAAAAAAAAAAGAATGGAAAGAATGACAGGATACAAAGACTGAACGGATAAAAAAATAATGGATATAAAAAGACTTGAAAGACACATAGATGGACAGCAGCGAAAGAGTACACCGTATAACAGACGGGGAAAGATAGAGACAGACAGAGTGATACTGAGACAGGGGGAGATACAGACAGAGACAGACAGGGAGAGATAGAAGGACAGACAGGAGAAAGAGGGTTGGGGTGAAGAGAAGACAAGTAGAGAGACGTAGAACGAAGAAGCGAATGAAAATTAGTTTTCTCTGTAAAAAAAGCAAGTGGAACTTGCTTATTTTATTTAATTTTTTTTTTTTTTTTAACTAACATAGATCTTCGGAATGTCCCTTTTGAATTTTGACATCCCCCCCCCCCCCTCAATTTATGGGCACTCGATGATATAAAGAGGTAACACTGTTCGACTACTTAGAGTGTAAGTTCTGTTAACAGCATAATAACAAAACATGATGATTACCACAATTTGAATCATACGAAAACGAAAAAAAACAACACATTGTTAGTTAGTTTTCACATATAAAGATCAATGTTTTTTTTGTAATAAAAATGAAATTAAAAAAAATAAAAACGGTCATCATGTATGAGTCACTTAAAATTAAACCAGCACAAACTCTTTTGTATGCAGATTTGGAAGGATAGGCTCATTCTAGTCCTTCGAAGTCCACATCATTGTCATCAGTGTCGTCGAAGTTCACATCACTGTAATCAGCGCCAGTTTCATCTGGAAACCACTCAAGTGCTCCGTCATCTTGGGTACCGTCCATCGCGTTTGACATTCCGCACCTGAGAAAGGACTTGATGATCGTTTCAGGTCGAATGTTCTCCCATGCCCTGCTGACCCAATCGATGACGTCTTGTCTGGTAGGCTGCCTGAGGTTGCCAGCAGCTGTTGGAGGTCTTGGTTCTCTCATCCAGTCAACCCAATAGTCTCTTATGCCATCTTTAAAAGGTTTGGCAAGACTGGCATCAACTGGCTGGGCCAAAGTGGTACAGCCAGCAGGCACAAACACCAAGTTTACGTGCTGTTCAACAAGTGCTCCTATAACTTCCTGGATCCTGCGAGCATTGTAGTAGTCCAGAACTAGGAGTCGACGCTCGTCTGCTGACCCAAGAACACGCTCAATCCAGGTCAGGATGGTGGTCCTTGTCATCCATCCTTTTACAGTGGCACACAACCGCACATTGTCTGGCACTCGCAGCTGGAGAAAGGCACGAGGCGGGATGCGTCCATTTCTCTACCGCAAGACGACGAAGGCAGGAGACTTGTTAACATCAGCTGCTGCCAGGAGTGCCACTGTGACATGTTTCTCAACTTTAGTGCTTTTGATTCGAACTTGGTTTTGACCTTTCAGGTTGTTGGTACAGGATGGCAGCATGTCAAACCGAACCATTGTCTGGTCCATGTTCATAATGTTGGAAAGAGGGTAGTCGTGGCGATGACGAAGTCGAAGAATATTTCGACGGAACTGAAGAAGTTGGTCTTCAAAGTCTGTGGTGAGTTTTTGACTGGCAGTGGTTCCTCGTCGTGAAGAAAAACATGTAGCGCTTTTTCCAGCGCTCGAACCACATGTCTGACGCTGAAAAGCCTTGTACATTGAACGCACCTGCCAATTCTCTCACCTTGCGCTGTAAGTCTGTATATCTCACCACCACTTTCCTTCAGCCCGTTCATTCTCCAGGCATTGCATCACTCCTTGGTCAATATCTTCAGATCTAAGTGGCCACCCTTCAGACTACTTCCGTTTTTTTTCCTGTTCCTTTCCGTATTGTTGTTCTAATATGTTTCTGTTTTCCCGTTTTATATCCACAGACAATTCTCTCGTGGACACACCGAAACATTGCCTGCTGCTTCGTTATCAAGAAACCTTAAAGCTTTCAGTTTGTAGGATACAGAGTAGGACTTGTGCTTCGGCATGATAAACTAGTATGAGACCAAAATACCACACCGTTCACTACTTTCACTGCGTCGAGCACAGAGTGACTGGCCGGAAATACGTCACAGAAAGAATTACGCAATTTCATTCCCCACCTTCACGAATTAAAAAGAGAAGGCGACCTATGGAACAGTGTGAACAAATCGATTGTACAAAACTGTCTTTTAAGAAGAAAATATGGGTGGGCATTTGCAAGGTAGTGACCCGTTGTACGACTTTCAGCCAAAAGTGGGGGTGGGCGTTTGCTTGGTAGGCTACTGGACGTTTGCTTGGGATTTTACGCGCGCGCGCGCGCGCGCGCGCATGTGTGTGTATATGTGTGTGTGTGTGTGTGTGTTTAATAAATACTTTAAACAGGAACGATATGAGAACAATAACATTCCTAAGCAGCAAAACAAAACAAAACAAAAAAGACGAAAGCTGGGTAGTGCTTATATTTCTACGCCTTGCAACTTTCCTGGCATTACGAGCATGACTGATGGTTTGCTGTTCATGGGTTTGATAAATGCTCTATATCAATTGAACACTTCGTCATGACTTTCGTGTGATTGTGTACGCTGCTTGTGAATCTCATGAGCATTTTGTGAAGTTGATGCAATACGTCTAAAAATGGAAACAGAACTTCCGTTGCAAAGGGGTGAAAAAAAATACACACTGATTGAAAAAATAGAAGAAAGAAAGAAAGAAAGAGGAAAGAAAGAAAGAAAGAAGAAAGAAAAGAAAGAAGAAAGAAAGAAAGAAAGAAAGAAAAAAAAAGAAAAAAAAAGAAAAAAAAAAGAAAAAATCTTCAATTCACAACAATGAATCCCTATTAACCTGTATGAAACTGTATAATCTGGCCCATGACAACAAGCAGGTTGTACAAACCGTAAAAAAGTAAATAAATAAAATAAACAAATAAATAAATACATGTGTGATTTTGTTAAGGCAGCTTCTGTA
>JADBJO010001718.1:67500-75000 GCA_016801955.1 Conus betulinus | reverse complement strand
TGTGCCGGCTCCACCAGTCAGCTGCCAGTCTCTGGAACATCTTGAGACACGCACAGGCAGAACCCCCCTTACGTTACAAGTGGGGAAGGTGGAGCAGGGATGGATGGGAAAGGAGGACGGAGATGAGGGTGGTGGGGCGGTGGAGGGGTGGTGGGGAGGGGAGCTGATCACGATCCCTGAGAGGATGTTGAACATGAAGTCTACCGTTCAATCTCTCTTGCAGCAGGCTGTTCGCCCTTTCCCTAGAAAGGTCAGTTTTGTCGATCATGTCGATCCAGCTGTAAGCATTTTGTTTGTCTCTTTTGTTTGTAGCCTATTTGATTGTGTGGTTTTGTTTGTTTTTGTTCGTTGCTTTTTTTTTTTTTTCTACATCTTCGCCTAGAAGTGAATGCAACTGTTGTTGCATGTTCGAGAATGCCTTTGTCCGCCTTTCTGCCTTTGCCTGTCTATGTGTCTGTTTCTCTGTCGATGTGACTGTCGACCTGTGTGTGTGTGTGTGTGTGTGTGTGTGTGTGTGTGTGTGTGTGTGTGTGTGTGTGTGTGTGTGTGTGTGTGCGTGCGTGCGTGCGTGCGCGCGCGTGCGTGCGTGCGTGCGTGCGTGCGTGCGTGGTGTGTGTTTGTGTGTGTGTGTGTGTGAGTGGGGTGTGTATGTCTGTGTGAGAGTGGTGTGTGTGTGTGTGTGTGTGTGTGTGTGTGTGTGTGTGTGTGTGTGTGTGTGTGTGTGTGTCCGTCAGTGTGTCTGTCCGTGTGTCTGTCTGTCTGTCCCTCCCTCCCCCCCCCCCCCCCCCCTCTCTCTCTCTCTCTCTCTTTTCTTTTGTCTGTCATATTTTCATTTCCATTTTTTTCATTTTATTAACTTATCTACTTTATGCACTGTAAGTGAAGAAGCAGCAGCAACACCAGAAGAAGAAGAAGAAGAAGATGAAGAAAAGAAGAAGAAGAAGAAGACAACAACAACAACAAACAAACAAACAAAAAAAACACAGCACCAAACTACGACGACGAAGACGACAATAAGAACAACAAGATGAACACCCACCAACAACAAACATTACAAGAAGAAGAAGAACAACAATGACTATAACAAGGAGAAGGATAAGAAGGACAGAAGAATGAATGAACCATTAGATGAATAAATGAATTAATGGATGGATGGATTGGTTAATTTTTAGCGGGTAAAAGGTAGACTCATTCAAGGTCTTTAAAAAGAATTATTTTGCCTCAAAATACGTATGTATTTTAAACAACAACAACAATAATAAAGAAAAAAAAATCAAATGCAAAATTAAAAGAAAAGTAACCTTGTTGTAAGTATGACGCTAATAATGGTCATATTTGAACACACACACACACACACACACTCGCACACACACACTTTAGATTTGACCATTCGCTCAGATACGATGCAAATCCCTTATCAGCGCGTGTACTTTCATTTTTCGGCTCAGTTTTGCAGGCACGTCAGGCATACATTCCAAACAAAAGCTATTTAATTTCATTTTAGAATGCTGAAATTTTATAGTATATTGCTGGAAGTGTGTTTCCTATTTTTCCAATCAGTAAGAACATTCTTTCCAATGAATATACATTTGCTTTGGGTGCCAGAAGTTTGTGCTATCCCTTACGAACGCGCGCGCGCGCACACACACACATATATATATATATAATGCTGAACAATTAAGTAGTGGGGGGGAAAACAAGTGCAGGTTAACAATTCTTCCATCATTATAATAATGACTTGGCAAAGATTTGAAATTGAGAGAGGGGAAAAAAACTTGAAGATGAAGTAAATGGGAAAATGTATATCATAAATATGAAAACCCTTCACTAGCTGCATGAGGAAACTGTCGCAGTCCCTCTCGAAGGCAGATCTATATGTATCGCCTGCTCCGAGGCTGGATCGGACTCATCAGGGAGACACGGCTGACTGTGTCTGTGCTCTTGGCGTCAGATAGAGACACACTACAGTCCATAATTCTGTGGTGTTCCGACCGCCAAGGTTTCGAAAACGAATCCAACAGCACCCCCAAAGCAGCCAGCGAAAGGTAGTAGAATTAAACAGAACGAAAGTGTGGTGAGGAAAAAAAGTTGTTTGAAAACTAAAAACATTACGCAAACAGTATAAAATGTAAATATATATATATATATATATATATATATATATATATATATATATATATTCAAAAGAAAAAAAAGACACAAGGACAACAAGCTGTCGTGGTTGTAAATGAAATTTTCGGCTTTATTTGCCTTCGTCAGTACATGACACATCCTCCCTGAGTGCCAGCAGGTAAGGTAGTGAGGGAAGAGACGTAAATATTTCAATATGACGTAATATAAAAACAAATTACGTACTAGAATGATACGTAACTCGACAGACGTGTCACAGGTAGTAATCTGATGAATGAAAGCTGTGTGTGTGTGTGTGTGTGTGTGTGTGTGTGTGCGCGTGCGCGTGCGCGTGCGAGAGGACGAGTGTATGCGCTCGTGTGTGTGTGTGTGTGTGTGTGTGTGTGTGTGTGTGTGTGTAGTTCAATTTAATGTCTATTCACGTTATGTGGTCTAGACACACAAAATAGAAGAACGCAGCAGCACTTAAAAATATATACCAAGTAGCATCCAATAAAGATAAAGCATCTGCGTCTCTTTACAGATATGTAAAAATCGGACCCCGAGTCAATGCCATTGTCACATATTATTGTGGACTTACTTAAAATTTCATCTAGGGAAGATTCAGCTAAAGCAAGTAAAGTCTTTAAAAAAATTAAAAAAAAAAAACAAAAACAAACAAAAAAACCCGGTTCACATCTTAGTACTTTCTGCATATTTGATTTCTTTTTCGCCACAGCTTTATTTTATGTCATTTGTAAATTTTGTTTTAAAACCATTAAGTTTAATTCTGTGGATCAAAGAGGTCATTGACCTTACATGAAGTGTGCGTGTGTGCGTGCGTGCGTGCGTGCGTGCGTGTGTGTGTGTGTGTGTGTGTGTGTGTGTGTGTGTGTGTGTGTGTGTGTGTGTGTGTGTGTGTGTGTGTGTGTGTGTGTGTTGAGAGAGAGGGAGAGAGAGAGACAGAGACAGAGAGACAGTGAGATTGTTTTGTTAAATCATCCTCATAACTTTATAATATGTGTGTCAGCTTTCAGGATAGCCTCCCCCCCCCCCCCCCCCCCCCCACAGTACCCCCCCCACTCCCTACACACAAGGGAAAAAAATAAAATAAAAAAAAAAAAAAAAAAAAAAGGGGGGGGGGGGGGGGGGTTTTATAAATACGTCGTTCAGGTCATCCAGGACGGAGAAGCAATCAGGCTCCGCTACAAAATGATGGTGAAGCATATTGTTACAGGAGAAGTGATCAGGCTTCGAGACAAAATGATGGCCAAATAATGTTACAGAAGTATTCGGCCTCCACAACAAAATGACGGTGAAAACATTTTGTTTCAGAGAAGGATTCAGACTCTGCTGCAAATTGACGGAGAAAACATGTTGTTACAGAAGTATCCACGATCCACAACGAATGATGGCGAGAACGTGTTCTCACATGAGAAGTATCAAGGCTCCACCACAAATGATGGAGAAAACATGTTGTTACAGGAGGAGTGTTCAGAATCCACAGCAAATGATGGCAAAAAACACGTTGCTACAGTAGTATCCGGGTTTCACAACAACATGACAGTCCTTCGAATGAGACTATAAACCGAGGTTCCGTGTGTGAACGCACGCATAATATCTTGCACACACGTAAAATCCCATCACCAACTTTCGGAAGAGAAGGCCAGTTTGGCCGTTGGTATGGATGACACGTTACACATAACATGCACCCTGCGTGAGAGATTTGAAAGAATGGAGGAAGTAAGGAAATTGAGTGAACGATATTGACTGGATGACACGGGAAAACGACTGAATGAAGCGCCAGCTGGCAGCTCTTCAGTCGGCACTACCCAGGTAGGCAGCCCGTGTGTGTAAACGAGTGTTGATTGTGAAGCGCTTAGAGCTTGGTCTCTCTCGCCGAGAATAGGCGCTATATATAAGCATTCATTATTATTATTATTATTATGACGGTGAAGACATGTTGTTAAAGGAAAAAATTATTCAGGTTCCACGACAAAAAATGATGGCGACGACATTTTGCTACATGAGAAGTATTTGGGCTCCACAACAAAATGATGGCGACGACATTTTGTTACAGGAGAAGTATTTGGGCTTCACAACAAAATGTTGGTGAAATATGCTGTTACAGAAGAAGTATTTGGGCTCCACAACTAAACGATGGCGAAAACATATTGTTATGGAAGAATTATTCGGGCTCCACTACAATGATGGTGAGAATATGTTGTTACAGGAGAAGTCTTCAGGCTCTACAAGAACTGTTGGCGACAATATGTTGTTAGAGGAGAAAATATTCGGGCTCCAGAACAAATGATGGCGAAAACATGTTGTTACATGAGGTTCCGTAACAAATATGGTGGTCAAAACCTGTTTTTGCAAACACGTATTCAGGCTCCGCAACAAATCGATGATGGTGAAACATGTTGGTACAGGAGAAATAGTCAGGATCTTCAAGGTACTCTGGCTCCACACACACACAAAAAAAATGGTTGCTGGCGACGTGTTACTGTAGACTGTTCAAACCCAGTGGATGTAGTGTCTGCAATTTACTTATCCAGAATGCCTCCCGCTGCAGTCGTTTTTGTTTTGTTTCAGAGTGCACTTTCTCTATTGGTAGACATTTTATGTTGGAGAGTGAGTGTTGTGGCCTGTTGAAGTGTGATGTGATGTGTGAGCCCGTGTTCTTATTTATTTCTGATCTGTGTTGGTAAAACCTTGTTTTGAGACTGTTCTTTGTCTCTCCAACACATTGTGCGTCAGTGCACATGTCACAGAACAGGCAGGTAGATGACATTGCTTGTTTCGCATGTCATTTCTGTTGCGGAGCCTGAACAACTCTCTCCCGTTCTGGACGATTGGAACGAATTAGATTCCACAAGGTGGACCTGACACAACACAAACTTCTCTTCTCACATTTGTAGGATCCAGGACAGTCGTCAACAAGAGCTGGTAGGCAAGAGGGCATGAGCATAGTCCTCAAGGAGTGGCAGTTCCTTTCTGCCACTAAAGGAGGTTGAGGGACTGCTTTTTTCATCCTCTCGCTGTTGGTGATGAGGCTCTGATGTAGCTCTCGTGTCCAGGATCTCAATGGTGGTTGGGCAGGGTTGTGTGTCACGATCAGAGGTGGGCGAGGTTCTGATACTTGTTTTGATTTGTACTGGAGCGCCTCTTGTCGGGGAATGCGTCTTACTTTTTCTGCTGCCGTTTGGACAACGTTTTGCTTGTAGCCACGTGCCTGGAAGTGTTTGGACATTTCCTGGACTCTTTCTTCAAACACAGCATTGTCTGAGCACAGTCTCTTAAGCCTCAGGAACTGGCTGAATGGAATGCCCCTGTGTACATGTCCAGGATGACATGACTGGGGACTCAGATAAGAATGTGCATCAGAGGGCTTTGTATAAAGTTCTGTTTGAAGGAATCCATCTTTTAAGGAAATGACTATATCCAGGAACGGGATACTGCAAGGCGATGTCTTGAAGGTGAACTTGATGGTTTCATGGAACGAGTTTATGTGATCCAAAAACTGTTCCAGTTCATCTTCTGATTTCACCCAAGACAAAAATGTCATCTATGAAACGTTTCCATAAATGGTCAGGAATAGAAACAGGACTGGAGGCTAGTAATTGCTGTTCCAGCCACGCCATGAACAGATTCGCAACTGCAGGGGCAAGTGGGTTGCCCATTGCTATGCCAAAGATTTGGTGATACGTTTTCATCAAAGCGAAATACATTATTTTTTAGCACATGGTCTGCCATTCGGACAACTTCAGTGGCTGCTGGGATATCGGTATTGCAGTGGTTGTCCAGGAAGTGGTGTAATGCTGTTTTGAGATCGTCATGAGGAATGTTGGTGTACAGGCCAACAGCATCGATTGTCACCAACCTCGTGTCCTGATGGAAAACCATATGCTAGATTCCACTGTTGTATAATGCGGAGCATGTGTGTGTGAATCCTGAATAGGTTGGAAGGTTGGTGACAAAAGGTTGTAGCCAGCTGTCTACCAGCTGTCTATATATATATATATATATATATATATATATATATATATATATATATATATATATATATATATATATTTATAAACAAAGCTTGCTCTTATGTCTCAGATTGTAGAAATAGGGGGGTGGTAAGCCTTCATATCTGCAGTGGTAGATGATTCTGCCTAACTGACAGTATGCGGTTGAGTGGGTGAATGGGGAATAAATAAATGCTTCTCAAAATGAACCTTCAGCAAGCTTATAGTCTCCAAAGAGGGAGACCATCTCCAATGGGGAGAAAGCTCACTAACATATACTCCCTGGTCAGATACCGGTATTTCGAAATATATATATATATATATATATATATATATATACTTTTTTTGCGTGAAAATTTCTGTGTTGCATCTGAAACATGAAGGAAGAGACAGTATTCCCTGTCAGCTTGAATGTAACAGCTAATTATCCTGCTGGCCCATGTCTGTCATGAATGTAAAAGCTAATTATCCTGCTGGCCTATTTCTGTCATGAACGTAACAGCTAATTACCCTGCTGGCCCATTTCTGTCATGAACGTAACAGCTAATTACCCTGCTGGCCCATTTCTGTCATGAACGTAACAGCTAATTACCCTGCTGGCCCATTTCTGTCATGAACGTAACAGCTAATTATCCTGCTGGCCCATTTCTGTCATGAACGTAACAGCTAATTATCCTGCTGGCCCATTTCTGTCATGAACGTAACAGCTAATTATCCTGCTGGCCCATTTCTGTCATGAACGTAACAGCTAATTATCCTGCTGGCCCATTTCTGTCATGAACGTAACAGCTAATTACCCTGCTGGCCCATTTCTGTCATGAACCAAGTAGTTTTCCCGCGGATCGTGCTCTTCATCTGATATTGGCGAGCAGTAGTCCAAACTGGGCCTGAATAAAAGCAATATGAAATATATCTTGAATGCTCACCCAGAAAATACTTGATGCATTACAACTGAAACACGCTACACAGTACTTGTTTACTATGACTATGGATTCGGTCATGCCAGTGAAGATTTGATAGTGATGATGATGATGATGATGATGATGATGATGATGATGATGATGATGATGATGATGATGATGATGATGATGATGATGATGATGACAATACTAGTGATAATAGTGATGATGATAATGATGATGATGATGATGATGATGATGATGATGATGATGACACAAAACTAGTGATAACAGTGATGATGATGATGACGACGACGACGACAACAACAACAACAACAACAATATAATAGTAATAATAACTATAACAACAACAGCAATAATAATAATAATAATAATAACAACAATAATGATGATAACGATGATGATGATGATGATGATGATGATGATAATAATAATAAATAATAATAATAATAATA
>JADBJO010001718.1:60000-62500 GCA_016801955.1 Conus betulinus | reverse complement strand
CAACTTAGGATGAATGACTTCCTCAGACTGTTTTCCATATTCTTACACAAAGAAGATAAACTAATGAGCCTCTGTGCATCCCAAACGCATTTATCACCAGTGTCTATTAACACTACTTTCATGCGACTCAGCCACCGTGACGTTACAAAGCTCTGTTAAAAAGCAAGCGCATTACTCTGTATAGTTGACTAAAAAAAATTGTCACTTTTTGAAATTGATAAACTGACAGAAAATTTGATCTGTCTGACTTTGACTTTTATAGTAACGGAATTTCTCCTGTTTCACCATATACAAATGAAATCATAGCACTTCGATTTCAACGAAAATTGTACTTATGAAATTCAACAGAGAGAGAGAGAGAGAGAGAGAGAGAGAGAGAGAGAGAGAGAGAGAGAGAGAGAGATCCAATGTGACGAAGAAGTTTATAAACACAATACAAGAACTAACTACCGCCTGTTTTGCAAATCACAACATGTTTTGACGTCACACATGTCGAACTTGTCTATGACATCATTTGTGGATATGTCGATGTGTTTGTGTTCAGCAGGAGGGCAGGCAGTTTGTCTTCTGGAGACTACTGGAGTAAACAGGGCACCGCCATTAACACACATCTGCTGCAGATTAATGAAGGGACTAAATGCGGCACTAACTGCTCTCTGGACAAGGAGATACTAAAACTTGTTAACATGGCGTCACGACAACCCAGCAACACGTTCACCTCTTTACCTCTTCCATGGCGTCACGACAACCCAGCAACACGTTCATCTCTTTACCTCTTCCATGGCGTCATGACAACCCAGCAACACGTTCACCTCTTTACCTCTTCCATGGCGTCACGACAACCCAGCAACACGTTCACCTCTTACCTATTCCATGGCGTCACGACAACCCAGCAACACGTTCACCTCTTTACCTCTTCCATGGCGTCACGACAACCCAGCAACACGTTCACCTCTTTACCTCTTCCATGGCGTCACGACAACCCAGCAACACGTTCACCTCTTTACCTCTTCCATGGCGTCACGACAACCCAGCAACACGTTCACCTCTTTACCTATTCCAGTTCCTCCTTTTATTTCCCCCTTCCCTCTTCTCATTGCCCCTTGTCTCCCCCATCTCTACCCCTATGACATCTCCTTTCTTCAACTGCTGTTTCTTTCAGCGCACCAGAGAGAGAGAGAGAGAGAGAGAGAGAGAGAGAGAGAGAGAGAGAGAGAGAGAGAGAGAGAGAGAGAGAGAGAGATGGGAGCGGTGTCAGAAGGAAGAAGGGTGGATGGGGGTGGGGAGAGGATAAAACAGACACAAAACACACAGACAGAGATAGTCGAACACCACACAGACATGGACACAGACACACAGACACAGGCTTACACACACACACACACACACACACACACACACACACACACACACACACACACACACACGCACACACACGTCACAACACAGAAACACAAAGGACACCAAAGAAACGACAGAGACAGAAAGCATTTGTTCTTTCCCTGTGTCTCAGGCTTATCGCTTAGTGCCAGAATTACAGAAAAGACACCACCACGACCCCGCCTTGCCGTCGATAAGGGAGATAAACACCGCCTAGAGGGCTGCCGTATCTTCCGGTCTCAGGCGACATCGACGGAAGTGCGTGAAAGTGATACTTCCTATCTCCCCGTTCCGAAAGGTGTTGATGCAAGAGAGAGAGAGAGAGAGAGAGAGAGAGAGAGAGAGAAGGTCAGAGAGTAAGTGACGTCCCTCGGTTTCATGATAATGTGACGTGCCAATGGTGGAAATGTGCAGGTCGTTGCGCCGTTCACGGTTCTCAACATTTGAATTATGAGAATCGGAGACCTAACTTTATTAGATTTACTTTTATCCAGTTTCTTGATCATATCGGCTTTTGTATTTTCTTTTAATTTAAAAAAGTTCCCTCTTTTTTCTTCAAAGTTGGTTAGCTAGTTGATTGATTGGATCATTTACCTATATTCTGTTCGTTTCACTTGGTAATTTTAGATTGAATGAATTTAGTCGGTACATCAGTGATGATAAACAGAATAAAACCAAACCAAACACAGTTCTCCGTTATCTTTCTCTCCTCTTCTTCATCAATAAACGCATTTTCAAATAATTTTAACAGTACGAAAAAAATTGATATTTCAAGAACAATGTTAGCAACGAGCGAGAGCTGCCGTCTTCGTTTCTTCGTATTCTTCTTCTTCTTACTGGTTTAAGTTAGCATTTACTTATATATGATCACAACGTTACAGGAAAAAAATCAACACTTGAAAAAAAGGAGCTTTCTTCTTCTTCTTCTTCTTCACATCACCCGGTTATCATTGATGGCATCACCATCCTAAATCCTAACGTAGGTTATATTTAGCTTCAAAATCCCGCCCACCAATCCCACCTCTCTTCCCATTAATTAATCTTCCTACCCTCCCGCCTTCTCTCGAAGGCATGGTAGACGAGGCTATCGGGGCGTCTGTGGGTAGGAGACTTATTTGAA
>JADBJO010001718.1:50000-52500 GCA_016801955.1 Conus betulinus | reverse complement strand
AATAAACAGACCGGAATACAGATTAAAAAGAAAAGAAACCAAAAGGAGGCAGAAGAGTAGAGCGCTGTGGGAAGAACGTTGCGTGCGAAAGTAATAAAGACAGAGAGTGGGGAGAGGTACTAAGGCGCTGAGGTAAGAAGGAAGGACAAGGGCTGAGAGTCTCTCTGTGTGTGTGTGTGTGCACTGCCACTGTGTGATGGCTGAAGCATTGCAAAGGGCTGTGAGATGGATGAGAGAGAGAGAGAGAGAGAGAGAGAGAGAGAGAGAGAGAGAGAGAGAGAGAGGGGGGGGGGGGGGGGGGCTTACACAGATGTATAATGATGCAGCTTTTGCTGAGATTTCCAGTTGAATATAAAAGTGTTTTCTGTCTCATCTGGTGTAGAGTTGCGATGCCTTGATACTGACTCAGACGGCTCTCCTGACGCACGGCAAACCGCACACACCATGTAGAGGACGACTATGTTTCTGAAGGTACCCATCAGGTTCAACGTTCCTCTCCACTCTCAGTTCATTTTAAGTCCTCTGAGCAGACATACAATATAAGCAAATGTGTATCGTGTTTCTCAAGCTGCCCAGCCATTTTCCTTTGGGTTGAAATCGGCGACAGTGCTGGTGGCCATGGCAGGTCGGAATGAGCTGCTGTCGCTTCCACTGTTCTGTTCCACAACAGTTGTGAACGCAGGCAACGTCTTCTTGGAGAAGGAATCGCCACGATGGAAAGAATGGTGAACAGGTGGGTGGAGGCAGACTTGAAGTACGCGAGTGTAGTTAAAAGTTTCTTCTTCTTCTTCTTCTTCTTCTTCTTTACCCGCACAGATACATACACACAGTCCTACACACAAAGTTTCAGACTACATGCTGGACAATCACACACTAAACCCATGTATTCTGGTTACAACTTGTTAGACTTTCTTCATATTGTTACTCTGCAAATGTTTGTCTGTTCCACCTGCTTCCATCAACATCACGCGGGCTGAGGAACTGTGTGGAAATCCTGACCCACCCGAGCCCTCGTTTGAACCTACTCAAGCCCCTTTTCTCTTATCTTAACCTTACCCTAACTCCAACCGTACACATCACGAATGGAACGTAAACTGAGTCGAATGGAAATCTTAGCGGAGGCACAACGTATTTGCATCTATTTCATAAATGAAATCTTGCAGTGGGAGGTTGTTGGAATAATCACACAGTGGGAAAGAGGCATGGAGTGAAAATGGCGGGGCAATCTTTACATTTACCAAAGTACCATTATTGTTTTCTTTTTTTATATCATCACCGATATCTTTACATTGATTTTTCATGGTCACAAATAGAAGAAGAAACTCCCGGAATGAGATGATGAGTTTGACAATGATTTGGCATGAAGTTGAAGATGACAATGGAGAGCAGGAAAAAAGATGAGATTTCATGGAAGGGCATTTGCGAAAACAACGATGGGCGTCTTTCTTTTTATCTTTTCTTTGATCCGTTTCACCCTCTCTTTCCTTTTCTTATATAAATCTGGCCGCGTTAATGAAGGGAAAGACAATCCATCCCTCGTACCCCCCCCCCCCCCCCCCCCCCCCCCCCCATCTTCGAATTATTTACCTTGTCAGATTGAAAAAAAGACTATCATTTTTCCTTCTTTTCTATTCCTTTTCCAAATCATTTTATTCTTTGCCTGAACATACAGACGGCAAGAAAAACTCTGACTCATTCTCTCTCTCTCTCTCTCTCTCTCTCTTCTCTCTCTCTCTCTCTCTCTCTCTCACACACACACACACACACACACACACACACACACACACACACACACTCTTTTTCACTTCTCTCCTTTCCTCGCTTAACACTCAGTTCTTTCTTTCTTTGAAGTAAAGTCATCCATCTTCGAACAATCCATTGACATCAACTTTCTTCCACTCCTTCGTTCGGATTTTCTGCCCTTCTGTATCTTCGCACTGTGGAATACACAACCAATGACGTCAGCTGGTCTGTCCAACATTCCCCGGCCTGAAGGGGCCTTGTGCTTAGCTGGGCTGTCACAAAATCACGCTGAGACCCCAAAATCATGCCGTTGGAACCTCAGGTCTGTGTCCATCCTCCCTATCCCTCCCCCCCCCCCCCCCCACACACACACACACTCAGGTGTATATTCCTGCAAACCTGTAATTATCTCCAAGCCCAGGGCTATGATACCCAAGATCCCTGTGCCCCTCCCAGTCCTCCTCCCCATTCCTTTAGCCTACGTTCTTTCATGTCTATGTCGGCCTCAGGACTATATTTCCAGTGGTCTAGGTACCCCCCACCTCCTTCCGGTCTCTGTTGTCTTAACAGGTATTCTCCCCCGGATGCAAGTTCTTTATGTTTGTGTTTATCTCTGTGACTGAGGTCTTGGTTCCCCGAAGTGAATGTGCCTCCTTTCCTCAGTCTGTCTTCTTCCACGTCTGTGTTACCCTCATGACTATATTCCCTATGCTCCTCTATGTTCGCCCACGACTATGTTTCTCCAAGCTGTAGTTCC
>JADBJO010001718.1:32500-42500 GCA_016801955.1 Conus betulinus | reverse complement strand
CTGTGGTGTGTATGGAGTGCTACAGTCATTCAGGCAGTGAGGAACTGTGGTGTGTATGGAGTGCTACAGTCATTCAGGCAGTGAAGAACTGTGGTGTGTATGGAGTGATATACTCATTCAGGCAGTGAGGAACTGTGGTGTGTATGGAGTGATATACTCATTCAGGCAGTGAAGAACTGTGGTGTGTATGGAGTGATATACTCATTCAGGCAGTGAGGAACTGTGGTGTGTATGGAGTGATATACTCATTCAGGCAGTGAAGAACTGTTGTGTGTATGGAGTGATATACTCATTCAGGCAGTGAAGAACTGTGGTGTGTATGGAGTGATATACTCATTCAGGCAGTGAAGAACTGTGGTGTGTATGGAGAGCTACAGTCATTCAGGCAGTGAAGAACTGTGGTGTGTATGGAGTGATACTCATTCAGGCAGTGAAGAACTGTGGTGTGTATGGAGTGCTACAGTCATTCAGGCAGTGAAGAACTGTGGTGTGTATGGAGTGATATACTCATTCAGGCAGTGAAGAACTGTGGTGTGTATGGAGTGATATACTCATTCAGGCAGTGAAGAACTGTGGTGTGTATGGAGTGCTACAGTCATTCAGGCAGTGAAGAACTGTGGTGTGTATGGAGTGCTACAGTCATTCAGACAGTGAAGAACTGTGGTGTGTATGGAGTGCTACAGTCATTCAGGCAGTGAAGAACTGTGGTGTGTATGGAGTGATATACTCATTCAGGCAGTGAAGAACTGTGGTGTGTATGGAGTGATATACTCATTCAGGCAGTGAAGAACTGTGGTGTGTATGGAGTGCTACAGTCATTCAGGCAGTGAAGAACTGTGGTGTGTATGGAGTGATATACTCATTCAGGCAGTGAAGAACTGTGGTGTGTATGGAGTGATATACTCATTCAGGCAGTGAAGAACTGTGGTGTGTATGGAGTGATATACTCATTCAGGCAGTGAAGAACTGTGGTGTGTATGGAGTGCTACAGTCATTCAGGCAGTGAAGAACTGTGGTGTGTATGGAGTGATATACTCATTCAGGCAGTGAAGAACTGTGGTGTGTATGGAGTGATATACTCATTCAGGCAGTGAAGAACTGTGGTGTGTATGGAGTGCTACAGTCATTCAGGCAGTGAAGAACTGTGGTGTGTATGGAGTGATATACTCATTCAGGCAGTGAAGAACTGTGGTGTGCATGGAGTGATATACATATTCAGGCAGTGTGAAGAGAACTCTTCTCTCCTTTCTTTCCTTTCTTGCTTTCTTTCCTTTTCTTTTTTCTTTATCTCTTGATCGCAGTTTTTATGCGCATGAGTAGAGAGAGTCACACTTTTTTGGTCAAATGCTATAACTTCCAGTTTCTGCGCAATCATCATAAAAAACCCACTTCCAATCTTAATGGTCTGTTCTCGTGATGTGAGTGTACTGCCTTGTAGATCGTTCCCTCCTAAACTTCCGTAATGGCTGTTTTTGTGTTCACGAGGTCGCTTGGCCTTTTAAAAAAGAAAGCAGGAAAACAGAGAGAGAGAGAGGAGGGAGAGAGAGAGAGAGAGAGAGAGAGAGAGAGAGAGAGAGAGAGAGAGAGAGAGACACACACACACACACACACACACACACACACACACACACACAGAGGCAGAGACTGACAGATAGACAGCCACACCGTGAGAGAGATGTCTAAAGGGAAGGATGGAAGGGGGTGGTTATTCAAATCTAAAGGCAGCGGAGATTATGCCAAGCAGACCAATCCAGGCACCTTAAATAATCAGGTAAGACGGGTCTTATCAAACTTGATATAGAAAGACAGAAGACATGGGAAAATAAATGTAAAAAGTCAAGGTCTGGGTCGTCCAGACAGGGCAGGAAACAAGAGCGGGAGAAGGCGGAAGTGGAGACCAAACGCACCTCTTACTGTGGGGAACCGCGCGCCGGGAAGGTGACGGCGATGGTCAGGGGCGATAACTGAACAGCATCAACTCTCACTTGCCCCTTCAAAGAGAAAGCTTCAGTCACGGTCCGGGTCCAGCCAATCACATCACCAAATCAAACAGGGAACGTCACTCGATAAAAAAGCGGTGTAACTCACGCCTTGACAGACAAGACGGAGAACGGTGACAACTCTTTCGGGTACAACTGTGCGAAATCTGGACTGACAAATTGATGATGATAATGCTAACGGAGATCCTCGTCATCATTGCCATCGTCACCAACGTCACATCAGCATGAGTATCATCATCATCATCATCATCATCATCATCATCATCATCAAAAGGTCGTCGTCGTCGTCGTTGTTGTCATAGTCTCGTCATCATCATCATCATTATCATCATCATCATCACCGTCGTCGTCGTCATCGTCAATATCAAGCTTCAGCCCAAAGTCCGTGACTGACCAATTTGGAATCCAAGCCTTCCATTAAATTATCATGAGATGCGGTGCTCATCAAAGGTATGGAGAGGAGATGATGAATAGGGTCACCACGTTTTTCCTACTATTAGCCATTGTCCAAGTCCATTTTGATCGCACAGATACCAGGAGAGAGAGAGAGAGAGAGAGAGAGAGAGAGAGAGAGAGAGAGAGAGAGAGAGACGTTTAATGGAAATCGCCCTTGTTCTGTGGAAAAAAAAGCTTACGTAAAAAAAAAAAGCTTACGTGAAAAAAAGACGATTCTATTCTGGAATTTACGGTAAATGCATGAGTTCAATCCCAAGATCAGCAAGGTTAGCAGAATTATGCGTGATTTTTGGACTTTTGTGTTTCTACGCTATAGGAAGGGCACAAGGATTCGCGAATTAAACGTCTGGCAGACGCCAGAAAAACAAAGGGTCATGTGGATCGCGCTTGCATATAAAAAGAAACAGACGTTGGATCTGTCTCCACTCCACTCTCCTCTCAGGCCCATAACCACAGAAGTAGTCGTACCTGAGGACCGCAGACGCAATCTGTCTCAGAGTCAGGCAATATAGGGGACAAGGGCTGAACGTATGTTTTGGTGGTGTCTGATCTTCTGATAAATGCCGTGTGCAGCTTTGAGAGCAGTAGTGATTATCTAGCGTTTGGGCCTAATCTGTAGCCGTAGACTGGGACCAAGGTGGTTCGAAGTGTGGTGAACCTGACCAGGGAGCAGACAGTAGCCAGGCAGACCAGCAGGACCTGCTGAATGCTCTCTGTGTGCACAATGGAACTCCAGAGGGGTGAAAGCGGATATACTGGTCCTGCCCCCATCGACTGCTCTGCCTTCACCCATTACAAACTGCTATTATACCTAGAAGGACACTAGTCGCAGCACTGCCCTACTCCAAGGTCGTATAGATTGATCCTTTGAGTCGGTTCTTGAGTGAAAAAAAATTCCCCGCAACGGGAAATAATGGTAGAAGTCCACTGACAGTAATGATGATAATTATATTACTGATAGGAATACTAATAATGGTCAAAATATTGAAAAAATGAATTAAGACAGGATTACTACTACTTTTGGTGATAATAAGGCAAAGCAGTTGTAGTTTGGGAGAAAGGAGAGTGGGTTAGAGGATTCTTAAAACAGCAGGGTTGCCGTGGCAACAGTCTTAGTGGCGATGGCGATGGTGATGTTAATGCCAGTGGTGGTAATATCAATACTAACAATAGTATTACTGATGATACTGCTTACAACTATTATGAAGGTAAAGGTAATAAAAGTATGATACAGAAATCTATTTAGAAAATACATTTTTGTAATAATCATAATAAATAAAAACCAAAAAATAAACAAATGAAACATAAATTGTAAAATTGTAAATAAATAAATGATTGAACAATAATAATGATAATAGAATAAATAAATAATAATAAAAAAATTATAATGATAGTAATGATATTAAAGGTATTAATACTAATACTAAGGGGATACAAAACAACAACAACAAAAAAAACCAAGGGGAGGAGGGCGAGGGGAGGACAGAAAGAGCAGAAAGGAGATAGAAGGTATAAATCATGTGAAGGATGGAATCTAATGGGTATATCAATAATTATAATATGTATATTAATAGTTTTGTTAACAATTGTGATTGTAACATACGGTAATGATAATGATGCTATAGGAGGCTGGAAAAGTGGTAAGCTGGAATGTCAGAAATATTGTAAAGAATAATAATTTTAGTAATGATAGTAGTAAATGTAACATTAGTAATAGGTTTGAAGTTGTAACAAAAGGTATACTGATTAAATGAAAATAAGTAAGTAAATAAAATTAAAAAAATACAAATATTTGTGTGTGTGTGTGTGTGTGTGTGTGTGTGTGTGTGTGTGTGTGTGTGTGTGTGTGTGTATTGATAGTAATGTGTGTATTGTGTGTGTGTGTGTGTGTGTGTGTGTGTGTGTGTGTGTGTGTGTGTGTGTGTGTGTGTGTGTGTGTGTGTTTCCGCATAGTTACAAACATCTACACAACATATGCACAGGAAAAGAGGGAAGATGGAACCGAAGCTCTTGTAGAGGAAATAGAATATGAAATTAAACAAAACCAAAAACATGAAGAAAATGGAGTGGACAAGTACCTGAATAAAACAATCGATTGATGTGAGCAATAGAGAGAGTGTAGTGAGAAGGGAAAGGAAGGTAGCTGTAAGTTATGTGTGAGGTAAATAGTGGGAGATATGGTAGGATGTGTGTGTGCTGTTGGAGGATATTGTAGGCTAAAATTGCAGTGGTAGATATGCACATGTTACTTTATGGTGTGGATGCCATGAGAGTGGAGGAGGAAGAAGGGGATGGGCCTACATACTAACTGGGGGAAGGGAGGGGCAACATAGTCACATTTATACACAAATATCTGTCTGTCTGTCTGTCTGTCTCTTTAATAAATAAGTTATTGTTTCTAAGTATTACTACTAACTTAATTCTACCAGCCGCCGTGGCGAAGTGGTTAGCGTCACGGACTCCCGGACTCGGACTCGGGAGGTCGTGGGTTCGATTCGCATCAGAGTCATGTGGCTTTTTCTGCCCCGACCGGCTCCTATCCAGAGTTGAGTTTGCCGCGGACTCAGCTGGGAAGACTGGGACCACACAGTCGAGTTTCATCCACTTAATGGATGCGTTTTCTGAGAGAGTGTTGCTGAAATTTTCTGATCAACACTGCAGGTGCTGTATCTCTCGGGCCTGGTTGACGCCGGAATATATTATGAAAGGAAGCGTAGAGTACAGCCCTGTCATGTAGTCTCAGACCGAAATGGAAATCCGTAGCATCATCTTAATCATCCTCATTCTCACCGATCAGCATTAAAAAAAAAATCTCAAAATTCTGTGGCCCTTCATGCCCTGCTTTCATGGTGACCTCATTTCGAATGTCCTCTCCACGTCTGTGGCCTTGGTTTGGGTTCCGTCAGGGTCACCGGTATCGGCGAGTCCATGAGGGCTGTCGTTGGACGGACGTGGTGGCGCCCTCCGGAGGGAGAGCTCACTCACGCCGGTTCCGCGACTAAGCAATTATTGTCGTCAGTAGGGGGGCTTAGTAGGTGGTGTCCTGCGTATGTTAGACAGAACAGGCGCCACTGAACACCCCCGAAGTGACTCTGCAGCAGTGCAGTGTGTTCTCCGGTGGGTTGCCTCTTAACGACTTGACATTGACTGCTCCCTGTAGATTGCCGGTGCCGGGGCTGCGGCGGGGCTGATGGGCTGTGGCTGTGGACGGGGGTGTTGGAATGAGCGGCGTGTGTGCACTGCCACTGAGGAGGCGCAGAGGTTGGGACAGCACACACACACACACACACACACACACACACACACACACACACACACACACACACACACACACACACACACACAAACTATCTTCATTCTTCAGTTAATGCTGGCAATGGCATCAGTGATAATAGGACATAATGATTATAAGTATAATGACAAAAATGATAATGATGGTAATGATAACAATGACATCAGTATTCTTGTAATGATGTAAGAATGGTGATGATGATAACAATAAAGGTAATAGTAATATGATGAGAGTGATACAGTACTAATGGTTTTAAGTAATATCGGTAAAGATGATATCAGATGGAACGGAGTTGAAATATTCAGTGAACAACAGCAAACAGTACTGTTGAATGATGATAATAATGATATTAGCAATGAGAAGCGCAGCAACACGGGCAAAGACAGCAGCGCCCGGAAAGGGATGGAAACGACCAACGATAGAGGAGCTAGCATTCTATTTATGATGTGTGCGTGCGTACGTGCGTGCGCGCGCGCGCGCGCGCGCGCGCGTGTGTGTGTATGTGTGTGTGTGTTGTCAGTACATGTTAATCTGACAGTAAATGGTTTCAGTCAGTCAGTCAGTCAGTGTGTGTGTGTGTGTGTGTGTGTGTGTGTGTGTGTGTGTGTGTGTGTGTGTGTGTGTTCTCCATTTGTAATGTCAGTCTCACTCGTTGCCCCCCAACCTCCACCCCCAGCCACCGCCATCCCCACCAACACCACCACACCCATCATTACTAGGGGAGGGGGAGAGGGGGGAGTAAGTAGATTAATGTAGCAAGTGGACAGACTCAGAGAGTGTAGGGAAAGGGAGAGAAGGATGATAGCTGTAACTTATGTCTGAGGTAAACAGTGGGAGGTAGGGTAGTATGCGTGTGTAGGTGGAGGATATTGCAGGCTGGAGCTGCAGAGGTGGAATGGTACACACTACTTTTGGATGTTGATGCCATAAGGATGGAGGGTGTCCAGTTTGGCAATATGATTAGATTCCTCCATAAGGCGTTCCAAGCTGTCACTCCTTGATTGCCAAAGTGCCAGGATTTTGACATGGTTGATGTTGTGTTGGGCGTGGTTGAAGTGTAGAGCGACTGGCTTGGGCCGATGTTGGTGATATCAGCCAGGTGTTCAGAGATGCGCGTCTCAAGTGTGCAAGATGTCTCACCTACATAGATCTTACCGCACAGCTGGCAGTGGATGGCATACACAATGTTGTGGCTCTGGCAGGAGAAAGTGCGTTTAATAGTGAATGAGCCTTTGGGGCCATGTAGAATGGTGTCTGGTTTGGTGAGAGAGCAGATTTTTGCATTTGGGTTTGGAGCAGGGGAAAGTACCTGGTGGCTTAGGTGTGGAGATCTGGTTCAGCGTAGAGCGCTCCAGTAGGTCTTTGAGGTTCTTATCACGTTTGAAAGTGATCATTGGTTTGGTCTCAAAGGCAGGTTTATGATTTTCTACTACGTGCCAGTTAGACTTCAGGATCCTGCAGATGGGCAGAGTGTGAGGATGGAAGAGGAGGCAGGCAGTGGGTCTGTCTGTCTCTCTGGGAGGCTTAGTTTCCAGAGCAGAAGCTCTGGATTTAGCTGGTGAAAAAAAACAGACATTTTGTCTGCTTGTACAGTGAAATCTTCTTCGCTGGAGCAGAGTCTGCGTAGGCGAAGGAATTCAGAACATGGAATGCTGTCTTTAGTGGATTGGTGGAAGGAAGATGTGTAGTCCATGTATGAGTGCGCATCAGTGGATTTATAGCAGACTGAAGTTTTAAGTATTCATCTTTGAGAAGGATAGTGATGTCCAGGAAGTTAACAATAAAATGGTGTAGGTCAATTATCTCTATACATATATTTATTTGTATTTTTAAAATTTCATTTTAGTTACTGATCTATTAATCAGTCTACCTTTTGTTACAACTTCACAACTATTACTAATGTTATATTTATTACTATCATTAACATAATTATTCTTTACAATATTTCTGACATTCCAGCTTACAACTTTTCCAGCCTCCTATAGCATCACTATCATTACTGTATGGTTACAATCACAATTATTAACAAAACTATTAATATGCATATCATAACTATAAATATACCTACTAGATTCCATCCTTCCCATAATTATATCTTCTATCGCCTTTCTGGTCTTCCTGTCCTCCGCTCTCCCTCCTCCCCATGGTTTTTGTTGTTGTTGTTGTTATTGTTGTTTTGTATCCCCTTAGTATTAGTATTAATACCTTAAATCATCACTATTATTAATATTGTTAATTGTTTATCATTTTTATTCATTTATTCTATTATCATTTTTTTTACAATTTATATTTCATTTATTCATCTATTTATTTATATTTATTATGATTATTACAAAAATGTATTTTCTAAATGTATTTCTGTATCATGCTTTTATTACCTTTACCTTCATAATAGTTGTTAGCAGTATCATCAGTGATACTATTGTTAGTATTGATATTACCACCACTAGCATTAATACCACCATCGCCATCGCCACTAAGACTGTTGCCACGGCAACCCTGCTGTTTAAGAATCCTCTAAACCACTCTCCCTTTCTCCCATACTACAACTGCTATTGCCTTATTATCACCAAAAGTAGTTGTAATCCATAACAGCTACCAGAATAAACAAGTCAGTTAAAGAAGGCTACTCACGGTGTGTGTAGCTTTCGTCAACAATGCGGCCGATTTCTTCAGCGCAACTGCTGGGTTGAGAACTGGCTTCAGTGCGCACCGCCGTGAGCGAACTCACGACAGTACAGTGCGACTGAACGAGTGAGTGTACACCGATGGCAGGTTGTGCCGGCCCCGGTCGCGGTTAAGGGTGGGGTTCCCGGCAGCGATGTGGACTGCCTCCTTTACTCCCCTCTGGAACCACCTTGCTTCTATGTCGAGCACTTGCACGTTGTCCCTTTCAATTTGATGTTGGGCGTGGGTCAGATGTTCACCCACTGGAGAGGACTCACGTTTGTGTTCCTTTAGTCTCTTGTGCAGGTTGCGCTCAGTTTCGCCAGTGTAACTATGGTCACAGTCCTGGCAGTCTATCTTGTATATCACCCTTGATTTGTCCAGTTTGTCTGTTTTTGTCTTTGGGGTGACTAACTGGCTTCTGATGGTGTTGGTGGGCTTAGCGTGGACACTGACTCCCAACTGTTGTAGTACAAACTTTAGTAGTAATCCTGTCTTAATCTAATTTTTCAAGATTTTGGTCATTATTGGTATTCCTATCAGTAATATAATTATCATCATTACTACCTTGACTCACACATTATCTCTCCCTTCCAACAGCCTCGTTCTCATTCAACGCCTGCCTTGCGCTGAAGTGATCAAAGCTAAGTGATTGCCCCTTCATTGTCATTGTCCTGTTTGTTTGTATCTGGCCTGAAGAAGACCTAAGAGGTCGAAACGAGTCGTGTTTTGTCCTGTGACTCGTTTGTCCACTCCACTTTTTTTTTTTTTTTTTTTTTTTGCGGTTCGCTAACATTATTTAAGATTTATTGTATTTATGTTCCATATATACTCCAAGAATGCGTAATTCTGGACATCTTGTGATTTCATCCCTTTGTCTATTGTAGAGCTGGACTCAAACGCATTCGTATCTTACTACTGTTGCTATTCCTGTCAGTTACGATGGCAGTAATGATGACTAGGTGAAGAAGAATAGCAGTAATAGTGATGATGATGATCGTGGTGACGGTACGGTATTTCTGACGATGACTTCTCATTCAGGTGGAACGTCTTCAGGAATATACCCAGTCGCAATGTCGTATTACCAACCAAAGGTGGAGGTAGTCCAGGCAATCGGTTGGAATAAACACAAGATATTTGAGTTGTAGCACTGCACTGAAATGGTGATGTGTGTACTTCGGAAATGACCTTTTGCTTTCTTTTCATTTTTATTCTTCATCTTTTTCTCCGTTTGTTGTTTTTTCTTCATTTCACCTTTGTTTCAAAGCTTAGTGCTTACATCTGATCAATGAGTGTGTTGTTTGCTTGTTTGTTTTTTTTTCATCTGTGCACCGAGAGAGAGAGAGAGAGAGAGAGAGAGAGAGAGAGAGAGAGAGAGAGAGAGAGAGAGGAGAGAGAGAGAGAGAGAGAGAGGAGATGTTGGAGAAGGTCTGGCCGTGCAATGAAGGGCCATTTCAAATGAAAGGAGACCCATTCATCTGCTGCCGACGACCTACATTCTGAGCTTTTGTTGTGTTAACCCTTCACATTCAGCACCATTTCTGTGGCATTATTTCCATCTCCAATAAATCTTCTTTAACCCTCC
>JADBJO010001718.1:27500-30000 GCA_016801955.1 Conus betulinus | reverse complement strand
CTCTGGATGGTATCCCATGTGTGGTTCAGGGTCTTCAGCTCTCCCTCTACAGTTCGCCGCCAGGTGTTTTTGGGTCTCCCCCTCTTCCCTCCTTCCTTCAGGCGTCCAATGGAGGGCGACACGAGTGATGTTGTCTGGCTCTTTCCTAAGTATGTGCCCTATCCACCTCCATCGCTTTTTCCTGAGAATTGTTTTCATGCTTTCTTGATGGCATTGGGAGAGTAGTTCTTCATTTGAGATGGTGTTTGGCCAGAAAATTCTTAATATTCTTCTAAGGTTCTTTGTGTGGAAGACTGATAGCTTATTTAGGTCACTCTCTGTCATTCTCCAGCATTCTGAGCCATACAGAAGGGTAGAAATAATGCAGCTCTGATATAGTTTGAGCTTGGTTTTGATGCTGTATTGTTGGGACCCATACATTGCTTAGCATTCTGAAAGCATTTCTGGCTTTGTTTAAACGGTTCTTGATGTCATTGCCTGCTCCTCCCGTCGTGTCTGACAATGCTGCCCAGGTAGGTGAATTTCTCAGTTGTAGGGAGGGTTTCTCCATTCACTTGAATTGATGAGGGGTTTGGGACATTCAAGGTCATTACCTCTGTTTTCTTTGACTGATCTTTAGTCCAATCTGTTGTGCAAAGCTGCTGAGGCGGGATGACTTTTCCTGCATGTGTTGTTGAGTGTGGGAGACCAATGCCAGATCATCAGCAAAGTCAAGGTCTTCTAAGGCTGAGAAGAGTGTCCATCGTATGCCTCTTGTCTGGTCTTCAGTTGTTCGACGCATCACCCAATCTATGGCAAGATTAAAGAGCATTGCTGACATCACACAGCCTTGTCTCACTCCTGTTTTCACTTCAAAACTGTGGTCACTATTTCCGACTCTGCATGTGAAGTTGTCATAGAAGCTTTTGATGAGAAGGACTATCTGCTGTGGTATCCCCCATACATTCATAGTATGCGCCATAAGCTGTCTCTGTGGATGCTATCAAAGGCTTTCTCAAAATCACAAAGTTGATGTACAGTTGTCTCTGCCACTCTGTGCACTGCTCAATTATGTTACGCAGTACAAATATCTGGTCAGTGCATCCTCTTCCTTTTCGAAATCCTGCTTGTTCTTTTCTCAGTTGTTTATCCACTGCATCTGATATTCGCTGAATGATGATCTTTTTGCAAGGATCTTGCTTGGAATTGACAGGAGGGTGATTCCACGCCAGTTGTTGCAATCTTTAAGTGTTCCTTTCTTGGGGATCTTCACAATTATTCCCTCTGACCAATCATTTGGTATCTTCTTTTCTTCCCATATAGTTATAAAGAGTGGCAGAAGTATTTGGGCCGCAAGATCTGGATCTGCTTTGAACACACTCAGCAGCACTGAGGTTGTCTTGTCCAGGGGCTTTTCCGTTTTTAGAGCTTTAATGGCAGTCACGATTTCTTCTTTTGTTGGTGGTTCAGCATTGATGTCAAGGTCATCTTCCGCAACTGGAATGTCGGCTTCTCTAAGAGGTGGTGGTCTATTCAGTGTCTCACTGAAATGTTCTGCCCCATCGAGTTTCCTGCTCTGCTTCTGTTGTTAGCAGTCGCCCCTGTTTGTCCATGATCGGTGTATCTGTTGTTCCACGATATTTGCCGCAGATTATCTTGGTGATCTTATATACCTTTCCTTGTTCTCCTTTGTTGGCTGCATCTTCTGCTTCATCTGCAAGGGATTCCATGAATTCACGTTTGTCAGCCCTTGATTTCTTCTTCACAGCTTCATTTGTTTCCTGGTACAGCTGTTCATACTTTTCCTTCAATCGTTTAGATTTTGCCTCCATCTTCTGCACCTTCAGGCTCTGCGTTTTATTTATATAAGCAGCACATTATTCGAGTGAGAGTGCCAGTACACCACACATAAGAACACTAACAAACCCAGACACTTTGTATCAAGCGCCAAAACACTAAAATCAGCAAAATGTGTCCATTTATGAGAAACATACAGACAATGCATGGTGTGTAAGGGATTGATTGGAGAAGGAAAAAAGAGAGGGGGGAAAAAGATAGTAGTGGAAATTTTTTTTTTTTTTTTCCGCTTTTTGTTTTTTTTTTGCAGATGAAGAGGACAGTGTGTGTGCAAGCATCAAAAAATGAAGAGGTGGATTTGGGCCTTAGGGGAAAAGAAAGTCACCGCCTTAGGTGCTCCATTGATCCGACAATTGATGCCTAAAAGAAAAAAAAAAAAAAAAAAAACACTCACTCAGCTTGCATGTGACTTTAAAGTTGATGGCACACACACACACACACACACACACACACACACACACACACACACACACACACACACACACACACACACACACACATTCCACTGTTCTCATGTTTCCTATAAGCTATCTTTTGTTGGCTTGTTTGCAATACAACCAGAAGCATCCATGTAGAAAAAATATATGTTTATTATATACTATGTAGTAAACATCGCAGAATGAAAGTGTCAGTGCACCACATATTAGTACATAAATAAAGGCAG
>JADBJO010001718.1:20000-25000 GCA_016801955.1 Conus betulinus | reverse complement strand
AACACCTTGAGCAGGAATGACATGCTGCATAGATATCTATCAAAGGAATTAACTGCTGCACAGGTATCTATCAAAGGAATGACCTGCTGCACAGATATCTATCACAGGAATGACCTGCTGCACAAATATTTATCATAGGAATGACCCGCTGCACTAATATCTATTGTAGGAATGACCTGCTACATAGATATCTATTATAGGAATGACCTGCTGCATAAATATCTATTGCAGGAAAGACCTGCTGCACGGATAACTATTGCAGGAATGACCTGCTGCACAGATATCTAGTGTAGAAATGATCTGCTGCACAGATATCTATTATAGGAATGACCTGCTGCACAGATGTCTATCATGGAAAGATCTGCTGCACAGATATCTATCATAGAAATGACCTGCTGCACAGAAATCTATCATAGAAATGACCTGCTGCACAGATATCTATCATAGGAATGACCTGCTGCACAGATACCTATCATAGAAATGACCTACTGCACAGATATCTATATCATAGGAATGACCTGCTGCACAGATATCTACAATAGGAATGCCCTGCTGAACAGATATCTATATAGGAATGACCTGCTGCAAAGATACCTATCATAGGAATGACCTGCTGAACAGATGTCTATTGTAGGAATGACCTGCTGCACCGATATCTATCATAGGAATGACCTGCTGCATAGATATCTATCATAGGAATGACCTGCTGCACAGATATCTATTGCAGGAATGACCTGCTGCACAGATATCTATCACAGGAATGACCTGCTGCACTGATATCTATCACTGGGATGACCTGCTGCACAGATATCTATCATTGGAATGACCTGCTCCCACAGTTATCTATCATAGGAATGAACTGCTGCACAGATATCTATCATTAGAATGACCTGCTGCGCAGATATCTATTCCAGGAATGACCTGCTGCACAGATATCTATTGTAAGAATGACCTGCTGCACAGATATCTATTGCAGGAATGACCTGTTGCACAGGTATCTATTGTTGGAATGACCTGCTGCACAGATATCTATCATAGGAATGACCTGCTGCACAGATATCTATCATAGGAATGACCTGCTGCACAGATATCTATCATTGGAATGATTTGCTGCACAGATATCTGTCATAGGAATGACCTGCTACACAGATATCTATCATAGGAATGACCTGCTGCACAGATATCTATTGTAGGAATCACCTGCAGCACAGATATCTATCACAGGAATGATCTGCTGCACAGATATCTGTCATAGGAATGACCTGCTGCACAAATATCTATTGCAGGAATGACCTGCTGCACAGATATCTGTCAGAAGAGGAATAACCTGCTGCACAGATATCTATTGTAGGAATAACCTGCTGCACAGATATCTATCATAGGAATGACCTGCTGCACTGATATCTATCATAGGAATGACCTGCTGCATAGATAGCTATCATAGGAATGACCTGCTGTACAGATATCTATTGCAGGAATGACCTGCTGCACGGATATCTATCATAGGAATGACCTGCTGCACAGATATCTATTGTAGGAATGACCTGCTGCATAGATATCTATCATTCGAATGACCTGCTGCACAGATATCTATCATAGGAATGACCTGCTGCACAGATATCTATTTCAGGAATGACCTGCTACACAAATATCTATTGCAGGAATGACCTGCTGCACAGGTATTTATCATAGGAAAGACCTGCTGCACAGATATCTATCACTGGAATGACCTGTTGCACAGATATCTTTTGCAAGAATGACCTGCTGCACAGATATATATCATAGGAATGACCTGCTGCACAGATATCTATCATAGGAATGACCTGCTGCACAGATATCTATCATAGGAATGACCTGCTGCACAGATATCTATCATAGGAATGACCTGCTGCGCAGATATCTATCATAGGAATGACCTGCTGTACAGATATCTATCGCAGGAATGACCTGCTGCACAGATATCTATCATAGGAATGACCTGCTGCACTGATATCTATTGCAGGAATGACCTGCTGCACAGATATCTATCATAGGAATGACCTGCTGCACTGATATCTATTGCAGGAATGACCTGCTGCACAGATATCTATCACAGGAATGACCTGCTGCACAGATATCTATCGTAGGAATGACATGCTGCACAAATATCTATTGCAGGAATGACCTGCTGCACAGATATCTATCATAGGAATGACCTGCTGCACAGATATCTATCATAGGAATGACCTGCTGCACAGATATCTATCATAGGAATGACCTGCTGCACAGATATCTATCATAGGAATGACCTCTTGCACAGATATGTATCACAGGAATGACCTGCTGCACAGATATCTATCATAGGAATGACCTGCTGCACAGATATCTATCATAGGAATGACCTGCTGCACTGATATCTATCATAGGAATGACCTGCTGCACTGATATCTATTGCAGGAATGACCTGCTGCACAGATATCTATCATAGAAATGACCTGCTGCATAGATATCTATCATAGGAATGACCTGCTGCACATATATCTATCATAGGAATGACCTGCTGCACAGATATCTATCATAGGAATGACCTGCTGCACTGATATCTATCATAGGAATGACCTGCTGCACAGATATCTATCATAGGAATGACCTGCTGCACACATATCTATCATAGGAATGACCTGCTGTACAGATGTCTATCATAGGAATGACCTGCTGCACAGATATTTATCATAGGAATGACCTGCTGCACAGATATCTATTGCAGGAATAAACTGCTGCACAAATATCTATCATAGGAATGACCTGCTGCACAGATATCTATCGCAGGAATGACCTGCTGCACAGATATCTATCATAGGAATGACCTGCTGCACAGATAACTATCACAGGGATGACCTGCTGCACAGATATCTATCACAGGAATGACCTGCTGCACAGATATCTATCACAGGAATGACCTGCTGAACAGATATCTATCATAGGAATGACCTGCTGAACAGATATGTATCGCAGGAATGACCTGCTGCACAGATATCTATTGCAGGAATGACCTGCTGCACAGATATCTATCGCAGGAATGACCTGCTGCACAGATATCTATCACAGGAATGATCTGCTGCACAGATATCTATCATAGGAATGACGTTCTGCACAGATATCTATCACAGGAATGACCTGCTGCACAGATATCTATCATAGGAATGACCTGCTGCACAGCTATCTATCATAGGAATGACCTGCTGCACAGATATCTATCATAGGAATAACCTGCTGCATAGATATCTATCATAGGAATGCCCTGCTGCACAGATATCTATCATAGGAATGACGTGCTGCACAGATATCTATCATAGGAATGACCTGCTGCTGCACAGATATCTATTGCAGGAATGACCTGCTGCACAGATATCTATGGCAGGAATGATCTGCTGCACAGATATCTATGGCAGGAATGACCTGCTGCACAGATATCTATGGCAGGAATGACCTGCATGGAGGAGACAGCATGATTTCATCATCATGGGGATTCACCTTAAATTACAGATCTGTATAATTCATGGAAAACACAGCCAGAGGATTTTTGAAACATAAGAACTGTTAGTTGCATTTCACTTTCAATTCTATTGGTAGAAAGTCCACGCTGTCATGGTTTGACTGTGAAAGCGTTGAACAGATGCGGAACGTCCGACTTACGGAAGGTGCGTCTTTTGATATGAACTAAAAAAAAAAAAAAAGTACTATTATTATGATTATCATCATTACTATAATTATCATTATTTTTGTATTATTATTATGGTCATTAATATTACTATTATTATTATTATTATTATCATCATCATCATCATCATCATTATGAATACTTATAATACATATAGCGCCTATCCTCGGTTAAAGACCAAGCTCTAAGGACTTTACAATCCACACTCGTTTACACAACGGGCTGCTTACCTAGGTAGTGCCGACTGAAGAGCTGCCAGCTGGCGCTTCATTCAGTCGTTTCCCGTGTCATCCAAGTCAATATCCTTCAGTATCGTTCACTCAGTTTCCTTACTTCCTTCAGTCTTTCCATTTCTCACGCAGGGTGCATGCTATGTGCAACGTGTCATCCATACCAAACTGGTCTTCTCTTCTGAAAGTTGGTGATGGGATTTTACGTGAGCGCAAGATGTTATGCGTGCGTTCACACACGAAAAACCTCGGTTTATCGTCTCATTCGGACTGTATGGGAAATGAAGTCAAACCCAATGTTAACTCCGAGGGAACCCCCCCCCCCCCCCTCCCCCCTTGTACCGAAACGGCCCGGTGGATATTCGAACCCGCAACTCCAGCATCAGCAAGATTACGAGTCCGGCGCTCTACCACTGAGCTATTCCGGTCCCCAACTTGAATCCATATACGCTCAAAGGTATTACAGTCATCGGATTCAAACTCACATTTATTCTCTGGTGGGTGTTAACTACCAAAAAATGTCTCTTTTGAACACTTAGCATCTTTGTAGACAAACGTCAACCCAGGAATGGCAATTTTAAAATCTAAATAATGTTCTGTTAGACATGTTTGGCAGAGCCAAAAACATTAAAAATATTCACCAGCATTTGTCATAACGATGTGAAACATAATAATACTTTACTATATATTGATTAATACTGAGGAATCAAACTCGAATATTCTCCGGCTGGCCAAATTTGCAGAGTATCTGGGCATTTTTAGGTTCACAATTTAAAGCAGATTAAACAAACAAACAAACAAACAAAAAAAAAAAAAGCAAAGGAAAAGGAAAAATACAAACAGAAAAGGAAACGTATATACGCTATGTCTGATAAATGCACACTCAAGAAAATATGACAGCGTCACCAAAGGGCAGTTAAAGGAATAGATCAATAAACCAATCAATAAATAAATGAATGGCAATAAAAAGGAAAGAACTAAATGAATAAATAAAACAAAATGAAGAAAAAAGGAAACAACGCGCTATGTCTTCAGTATAACATGATCATAATTTCATCTAGGATACAAAA
>JADBJO010001718.1:12500-15000 GCA_016801955.1 Conus betulinus | reverse complement strand
GAGATGAACTGCCTGAAGCACAGGAAACACGGCCCTGAACACACAGAGACAGGAATTGGGGAGGTGGAGGGGGGGGGGGGGGGGGGGGGGGGGGGGGGGGAGTTGCATTGATTGCCATTTTTCATTGAGGGCGAAATACAACAGCAAGCCAGCAGGATTAGCTGGCTGGGTCCAAAGGGATCGGGGGGATCAGAAGCTGGTCGAAGCTGGTCGGCACCAATCCTAAGCAATTTCTTCTAATCCATTCTCGCACAATTCTCTTCTGATCCAGTCGCTTCCTTGGATTCCATAATGTTCAGTGGATTGGTGAACAGGTTCATCAACTGGAGTATTTCTTTTTACTACCAATCCAGAGAGAGGATGACAAAATCAAACCAATGCTTATTCCAGTGCAGTGGAATCCACCTAGTGCCAAACATTTTATTCCAGTCCTTTGCAGATACGACCAGATCGATTCAATGTACTCGATTCGATTCTGTTCCGGCAGAACTATGACCAGGTATATTGGTTAAATTATATTCACTGCAGAGAGACAGACAGACAGACAGACAGAGACACATACACACACAGATACAGACAGATAGACAGATAGACACACAGACAGACACAGACAGACAGACAGACAGACAGAGACAGACAGACAGACAGAGAGAGAGAGAGAGAGAGAGAGAGAGAGAGAGAGAGAGAGAGAGAGAGAGTCGCGCTACAGGCGGGACAAGCAGAAATTCAAATCCAGGTGAATTTTGATAAGATCACTTTAGTGCATTATGTTCTATTCCATTCCAGTGAAACTAGGACCAGTGCATTTACTGTAATACATTCAGTTGCAAATACCAGGAATTGCAATGTATCACATACAACTCCAGTGTAATTCTGTACAAGTAATTTTAGTTGAATATATGAGAGAGAGACAGAGACAGAGACAGAGAGTTTTTGCGGGTGGTAATGAGGATAAGAGAGAGACAGTAAGAGAGAATCGGGTAGCCGTGGAGAGAGAGAGAGAGAGTAGAGAGGAGAGAGAGAGAGAGAGAGAGAGAGAGAGAGTCACTCTCCGTGCAGAGGACAATGGGAGAGAGACAAAGCGGTGCAGAAGATCGATGGTCCTCTCCTGTGCAGACCAACAATGAAGAACAAAGCGGTGCAGAAAAAACGATGGCCCTCTTCCTCTGGCCACCGCTATGAGATGAACTGCCTGAGGCACAGGGAAACAGGGCCCTGGGGGGGACCAAACACAGAGACAGGATGGGGGGGGGGGGGGGGGGGGGGGGGGGGAGACTAGTGATGGCTGCCCCTTTTTTATTGTGAGTGACACACAGCAGCCAATCCCCAGGATCTGCTGGCAGGGACCAATGGGATCAGGCCCGATCCTGGTTAGACCAGTCCTCGGCAATAATACACTGTAATCCCACCCCTGGTCAGACCAGTCCTTGACAACAATACACTATAATCCCACCTGGTCAGACCAGAACTCGACACACAATACACTGTAATCCCACCTGGTCAGACCAGTCCTCGACAACAATAGACTGTAATCCCACCTGGTCAGACCAGTCCTCGACAACAATACACTGTAATCCCACCTGGTCAGACCAGTCCTCGACAACAATAGACTGTAATCCCCACTGGTCAGACCAGTCCTCGACAACAATACACCGTAATTCCATCTGGTCAGGGCCAGTCCGCGACAACAATACACTGTAATCCCACCTGGTCAGACCAGAACTCGACAACAATACACTGTAATCCCACCTGGTCAGACTAAAACTCGACAACAATACACCGTAATCCCCACCACCTGGTCAAACCAGTACTCCACAACAATACACTGTAATCCCACCTGGTCAGACCAGAACTCGACAACAATACACTGTAATCCCACCTGGTCAGACCAGAACTCGACAACAATACACTGTAATCCCACCTGGTCAGACCAGAACTCGACAACAATACACTGTAATCCCACCTGGTCAGACCAGAACTCGACAACAATCACTGTAATCCCACCTGGTCAGACCAGAACTCGACAACAATGCACTGTAATCACACTGGTCAGACCAGAACTCGACAACAATACACTGTAATCCCCTATTTCTGGTCAGACCAGAACTCGACAACAATGCACTGTAATCACACCTGGTCAGATGTTGTCCCCGCTCCATTCACTGAAGTGCGTTCTGTGTCAGTGCGGTAGAACTATGACAACGCACTCTATTTCAGGGCGGTAGAACTATGACCCAGATCAGTTCACTGTAATGCACTCTATTTCAGGGCGGTAGAACTATGACCAGATCAGTTCACTGAACGCACTCTATTTCAGGGCGGTAGAACTAGACCAGATCAGTTCACTGTAAGGCACTCTATTTCGGGGCGGTAGAAACTATGACCAGATCAGTTCACTGTAATGCACTCTATTTCAGGGCGGTAGAACTAGACCAGATCAGTTCACTGTAATGCACTCTATTTCAGGGCGGGGTAGAACTATGACCAGATCAGTTCACTG
>JADBJO010001718.1:0-5000 GCA_016801955.1 Conus betulinus | reverse complement strand
GAGCGAGGATCGGGAGACGGGACGGCAGGACAGACAGGTCCAGCAGGAGAGGACAGAGATATAAAACAGTCATCCAAGACAGCGAAAGAGGCAAAGACTCAGACAGAAAACAAAAAAAAACGGACACGACACACACACACACACTCTCTTCTCTCTCTCTCTCTGCTCACTGGACTCTCTCGTCTCTCTCTCTCTCTTCTCTCACACACACACACACAACACACACACACACACACACACACACAAACCAAAACACACAACACTCTCTCTCCTCTCTCTCTCTCTCTATCTCTCTCTCTCTCTCTCTTGGTTTTTCAGCCTCGGCAGCCGCCGGCAGCAGCAGCAGCAGGGAGAAAGACAGAAACCCCAGCCAATACGGTGGCACTCCGGATCAGCGGTCCCGCGGTAGTTTACATGCCAACCTGACCCCCCCGCCTGCAAGGGGAAATCGATCAGCCTCCTCCTACCGGTTGACTCCTCAAAATACACACTTCCCTTCCTTTATCTCCATTCGGGGTATAATGACTCTCATATTTTTTTTTCAGGTATTTACGAGTTTGATGTCCTTGTTTTTAGCCTTGGCATTTATTTATTTAGCGTATTCATTCATAATTACAGGACATACAGCCAATACGGTGGCATTCTCGGATCAGCGGTGTCGCGGTCGTAGGGGTAATTGCCACCTGAAACCGCCTGCCAGGAAAGCGATAGCCTCCTCCTAACGGTGAGGCCTCAAAAGAGCACTTGGAAGGAGGTAGTCCAGATGGGGAGAGATGAGAGAGAGGAGGACAGGGAGCGGAGTATCGAGAGGTTATTATTACTGGTGATTAGAGAGGGCGAGGGAGAGGATGGATTTATTATGGAATTTCAGTAATTAGGGAGCACAGAGGAGATGAGTGAGAGACGTGAGTGAGTGCTGAGATGAAGAAAGAGGGATGCGAGAGAGAGAGAGAGAGAAGAGAGAGACGGAGAGATGAGAGAGAGAGGGGGGGGGGGGTGGGGGGAGGGTAGCGCCGCACGACGCAATCCCTTCGATTGAAGTAAAGCACTTTCCGAATTTAGCATAGATGATTTTTCTGAAGAAACATATGAAACGATATCGATATTAATATTTGATTACGTTTCATATGTCTTTAGAAATATCACAGATGTATTGAAACTCTTCTTTTTATTCTTATACTAAACTAAGTCCTCATTATACTCAGCTAACTTTGATTGTTTTTTTTTGCCAGATTCGAGCTGGTAACGTGGCTGGGGTGGAATGAAAATTAAATATGGTTGCCACCTCGGATCCACAGCAACATTTTCATACTTTGTCCTTGGGTATTTCTTTTCATCTTTTGGTTTCATCTTTCACAAAGTTTGTACAAACACGGTTCCGATAGTTTAAGGATATTCTTACTCCCAGATAACCAAGCAAAGAAAGCTTAAAGAAAAAAAAAGAAGACGATGGAGAAAAAATTAATCTTTTTGGAGGAGGGGGTAATACATTCGATTTGTCACTGACTGCAGTCGGTATTTTCTCTCCTGGTCCCAAAATAAAGTAAGGTGGATTGCGATTCTGCCTGTGACCACCGGTGCAAAGCCTTGGGGATTGGGGTGATGGAATGGAATGGACTGGAGAAGTCCCCCAGAGCATCACACCCCCAACCCACTTCTAGCCCCCGCCCGCCATCCTCTAACCCCCTCCCACCCCCCCCCCGCCCTCCCGGGACGCAGCGCTGCGCACACACACACCCTTCTCCTGTTCACCCCTAGAGCCAATGCGACAGGGGAAGGGTGCAGGGAGAGCGGTATGGGTCATAAGGATGTGGTTGGGATGGTGGATTTCTTTATTCTTCTTCTTTGGCGTTTTTTTTTTTTTTTTCTCTTTTTTTTGTTCTTTTTTTGTTTTTGGTCGCCTTTTTCATCTTGTTCTTTGTTCGTCGAAATCGATCGCGTCGAATCTCTCTTCTCCGTCGTCGATGGCTCTCTCTCCTCTCGCTCTCCGTCTCTCTCCTCTCTCATCTCTACACCACAACACCCACAGACCGAAGACAGACGGACGAGACAGACAGACGACAAGACAGAACACACACACCACAACCCACAGACACACACACACACAACACACACACACACACACACGACAGATACTCCCTTCCCTCCGCACAACACCCCGTCATCCCTTGCTTCCTCCGTCGGCCGATCCCGTCCCTCCCCTCCCACCCCCCCCTCCCTTCCTCTATCCTCGAAGACTTGCATGTCCCATACTATCTTTCAGTCGTTAAATTCCCCTCTTCAAATACAAAACTGTCGAAAGCACATTGCGAGTGAGATGGCCTGGTGGTTAGCGTGCGTGCGTGTGCGCTCCGCGTATCGTGCGAGGCGCGTCGTGTGCAGTCGAGCGTGTGCTGTTGCGTGATTCTGCGTGTGTGGTGCGTGGCGTGCTTTCATGGTGCTCTTCGCGCGCGCGTTGCATGCGTGCGTGGGAGGCGGGTGCGTTGTTTGTGTTTGTGTGGTGTGTGTGGTGTGGTGTGTGTTTGGTGTGTGTGGGGGGTTGTGTGTGTGTGTGTGTGTGGTTGTGTAAGCACCTCCATACCGCGCGCGTTGTGGTGGGCGGTGCTTTGCATTTGTGAGAGAGTGTTTTTGTAGTGCGGGTTGGTCCGCGTTTCGTATGAGGTCATTTGGTGCCAAGTTCTGTCGAGTCTCGACCCAATGGGTGCGAGAAACCCCAACCGCCGAGGCAGCCCCGGGATTTATTTATTTCTCTCAAAACCTTCCGTCCGTACCATTCCTCCCGTCCACCTGAGATGTCCATCACTTAGTGTCCATACCGGTCAGTGGTTAAATCACTGCTCACCTTCAAGGAACGCACCGAAGCCAGAGATAAGCGGCCAAGTGTAGAAGAACCGGTAGCTATCATAACAGAAAGCCTGAGGTCACGTGCTCACAGTTGCTAGGTCTGCGGGGAGTGACGGTCCTTGACCTCCAACCGCACTGGGATCGGAGCTTTACGCCTAGCAAAAACCCTCTATTGTTCATCCACAGAAAACGACTGGTAGAAACCCTCTTTGTTCATCCAAACAGAACACGGCTGTTAGAAACCCTCTTAGTTCAGGCCACAGAAACACGTCCTGGGTAGAAACCCCTCTTGTTCAAATCAGCACGAAAACGGCTGGTAGAGAACCCTCTTTGTTCCTCCAGCAAAAAACGGCTGGTAGAAAAACCACTTTGTTCATCCAGCAGCCAACGGCTGGTAGAAAACCCTCTTTGTGCATCCAGCAGAAAAACGGATGGTGACGAAACCCTTCTTGCGCTTTGTTTCCCAGCAGGAAGAACGAGATGGTTGATTCAGTGCTGGAGGGCTAACGGCTAGCATAGGGAAAGACTGGGGCTTGGCCTCACACCTTCCCTGCCAGTCACGGAACCTTTGACGGTGCATTGTCCCATAAGTCCGATAATGGGAAACCCGTTAAACCCTTTGTAAGCCTTCATGTTTTTCGTGTGGTATGTGGTGTGTTGGGCTGTCGGTGTGTGTTTGTGTGTGTGCTGCGTGCGTGCGTGCGTGCGGGTGTGCGTGCAGTGCGTGCCGAATGCGTGCGTGCTGTGTTGTGTGCTGAGTGCGTGGGTGTGTGTGTGTGTGGTGTGTGTGTATGTGGTGGGTGTGTGTGTTGTGGGTGCGGTCGTGCGTGCGGGGCGTGCTATGCGTGCGTGCGTGTGTGCGGTGGGTGTGTTGTGTGCGTGGTTGTGTGTGTATGGTTTGTGTGGGGGTGGGTGGGGTGGGGTAGTGTTGTGTTTTAAGCTTGCTCTCTGGGGGTGCTCATCCTATAAGAGTAGCAAACAGCCGGTCAGTTTCCGGGTTCAGGGTTTTCTTTTTTGTTAGGTACCATTTAGCATAATGTTTTCCCACTTGTGACTTTGTTTAATAACGTTTTGTAGCGTTCATACTGTACAAATTGTAACCATCTAAAGCCATTTCTTTGGTTCTTTATCCTGTCAATTTGGCACCAGACCAGTTTTACAATATACATATATCAATGTGTTTATAATGAGCCTTTAAGAAACATCCCAATGATAGTACCACATGGATGAATTACGATCATTGCAGTGAATTGACTTCAGCAACCTACAACCACCGGCCTAAGAGGAATGGGTGATACCTGCTTGTTACGTGGTAAGACAACAGAAGGGACGTACAAGAGCTATTGTGGACAGGGAGGGGGAATTAAATAGAGAAGAAGGGAGAGTGAAGGCTAACGATGACGGAGGCTGATTGGGAGCGAGAGAGGTAGAGAGGAGACGAGCGGAGAGAGAGCGAGAGAGAGAGAGACGAGAGAGGCGAGAAGATAGAGAGAGTGGAGAAAATGTGGACGAGATGTGGCCGTGGCGATGGTGACGCGATGGACGATCAAGATGAGGAGAACGGTGATGCTCACGAAATCTGCAGAAAAAATTGCACACAAACAATGAGTAAGGGAAAATCACTTCAATCCAGAATTCGATTATTTTATTGAGTGCCACGGCGCATAGGCGGTGACCAAATGACATAAAAAGCGGACCAAGGACGACGAGGAACAGCAAAGAAAGGTGAAGGAGAGGACGGAGATGTTGATAATGATGAAGACCATACTTGTAAGGACGACGCGGACGTTGGGGGGTGTGGTGTGTCCAACAATTGCTGGTGGGGTTCAGGGCGAGGGCGATGGCGGATAGTGAGGATGATGAGCAGGATAAGTGTTGCTGTCTAGGCGAACTGCTGCTCTCATTGCCTGCTGCGTGCTGTCTGTTACTGCTGCTGCGGCTGCTGATCTTCTTATAGTTGCTGTTGTTTTCTTGTGTTGTTTGTTGTTGATGTGTTGTTGGTGCCTGAATGATGAAAATGATGATGATGAGATGCTGATATGATGACGGTGGTGGTTGGAGCGTGCAGGTGGCAAGTATCAACCGTCGGTGATCAAAATTGAACGTTTAATGGAGGAGACCACGTTATGCACGCACGTCGGCGAGTTGGAATATTC
>JADBJO010001717.1:330000-386264 GCA_016801955.1 Conus betulinus | reverse complement strand
CTGACCCATTTTTCTAGATATGTGACCTCAATGCCGAGCTCAAAATTCTATGTACAATGTTTTGATGCGTTGTTAACAAATAAAAAGGAATGTAAAAACCATGGATAGAAAGAAGGGAAACTGAAGTACATCACCCTATAATTTCCATTTTTCTGAATTCTGTTGGACAACAAAGAGGCAATTTTGGCAATCAAAAATTACATGGAAAAAACATGTTTCAGCTAGGTGCACGGAGATAAGCGTCAACATATGAAAATGATCATTATTCTCTCTCTCTCTCTCCTCTGTGTGTGCGTGCATGCGTGCGTATACACAACATGTGCGTGTATCGCATGATGCACACTTGTGTACACATATTTGTCTGTCTGTATCCACTGACCTAATTATGTAAAGTGGATTTCCTGCAGGTGTTTACCAGGTCAGGTTCATTATTGCCCATTCTTTATTAAAGGCTTTAATTTGTCACCAAAAGTTCTAAATTCTTAACCACTTACATGGAGAATTAAAGTATTAAGTACTAACCACATTCATGGAATTATCTTTTTCTTTTCTGATCCATCAGTGTAAATTGTAATGATTTGTCCACTTGCCTAACTGTTACCAAGTTTTGCCTTTTTTTTTTTTTTTTTTTTTGCCCCTCCCTGCCTCTCCCTGCAGAATACTAATGGCTAGAAAATATAGACAAGTGGATCATTCTGATGGTCCATCAACATCTTGAGCATCCATCATAGATTGGACTGCCAGTGTTCTTTTCAAGGGGAAAAACAAACGAAACTTTAACATGCCCAGCAGTAAATACAAGAAGTGACCAAGGATGTATTCCTCTTGATGGAAGCATAGAACAGTTTGTTGAATGTGACCCGTATCTGTTGAAGTTATCATCTAAATGATGGGTCTGTATGTCAAACAGACACTAGCAAGACATAGCGCTTCATCGCATAAATCAGTCATGATAAATTGAGCCAATGTACCTTTGACAGACTTACACTACATACAGGGGAGGATGGAGGGGACGGAAAGCAGATAATACACACAACTTATGAAATCCAGCCAAGACACGGCCATCAAATGGCCCAATGGCATGTAAGTTCTTTTCTGTGATGAGAGCTCTAGCTAGCCATCTATACAAGACATGTGTTTGGTTTGGATTATGAGTTAGATGTGCGGAAAGTATTTCTGAATGACCAATGCTGGATTTTTTTTTTAAATGACAGCTGTGGATATGTTTGCAGCAGATTCTCTGTATTATCTGAACTGCTGCAATCTGTCTATTGGTGCGTTAAAAACCGTTTACAGGAGGTCAGCAGTAACATGAAAACACTTCTGTTTTTCATGGAATTGTCTTTGCTGATTTGTGATCTGTCATATAGTCAGAGTTTTGATGATGACTCAGTGACAGATCCTGCATTCTGAATGCCACAGCTATATTCACTGTACAAGACGAGACTTTAAAGCCTTGGGATAGAGTATAATGTGCACTCTACAAAACTCAAACAGAAACTACTGGCTGCTTATCCCCAGTTTGAAGAGAGTAACATAAGTTATGGGGAAGACCACACCCTTGTTTTTATTAAGCAGAATGTTAAGTATGCTCTAAACAAGGTTGTTGAAATTGATTCTGATGCTCTGGTACTTGCATGTGCGGCTGAAATTGTCTGCAAAGATAAGTGTCTAACAGTCAGCTTTCAATAGAAACTTTTTTCAGTTAACTGCCAGAAAATGCTGCACTATCTGTATTCAATACTTGTTAATATGATTCAAGCTGGACCTGGAAACTTCACTGAAAACAAGGGAATAAACACAAGAAACTGTGTGGAATCCAAAACAGACACAAGCAGTACTGACAATGTTTCAACTTTCTAATTACATTTAGTAGCAGAAACTCTGCACCAAGAAATCCTCTGAAAAAAATTAGACGTTACCACTCTAAGGAAAAAGAAACACGGACCAGTTCCTGTATATCTCAGGGTTCAAAGCGCACGCCAAAACCAGGGAACGGGGGCATGTTAACATTTTGTACAATTTAGGACTGTCAGTGTCATATGATAGGGTATCAAGCATTTCAAAATGATATTGTAATCACTGTGTGCTCCAAATTTCAGAATGATGATGGCGCTGTTCCCTCACAACTAGAGAAGCATGCATTTACTTCATGGCTGGTAGTGAAGGGTGCTGTTAAGGGCAAACCTTTGCTGGCACTTGACCCTTTCACTTTCCAGAAAAGCTTTGAAGGTCTGTCAGGCAATCCCAAGTCCATTAAAAGGCTAGGGAGCCAAAGAGGAGCCAAAACCAGTGACTCCTGATCTCTGCATTTTAAATCTGAATCCTCCATCCCATGATGATCTGATCTCTTAATCTTTTTCCAAGCTTTCAGCATTTGAGGGGAATAAAATGCAGCAGCATGGTTGTTTTAATCTATAGATTTCATCCCACCTCACCGACCTACAATGGAGTCTAACTAAGTGGCCAGGGCCAAGAAACATATGTCTTGACCCCTTCCAGGCATTGAGAGCGGTATATGACAAATAGCAACCACAAACCCTTTCCCCCTAAACATGCCTAACTTCTGGGGACAGCAAAACACTGCAGGGGTTACCTTGGCGAGCTAGGAAACTGTCTCAGCAGTGTCTGTATTGACCAAGTCCCATACAGAAAAACTTGAAGGATGGAAGATAGAAAAGATCTGTCAAAAAAAGGCTGAAGGTAGAATTGGAAAAAAAAAAAAGAGGAATAAACTTAGGGCCCTCACCCTTAGGCTGCCTGACATGAGAGATTAAGACTCTACCTACCACACCGTGCTTAGGCCACTAAGCATTTTGGCTACACAGGCCTATCACCATTTTCCAAACAAAAATCTTCCATCCCTGTACGGATGTCCCCATCAGCAGAGCCCTAGGGGATCCCTGGACTATGCAAGCCCTCAGACCGCGGCTAGGTCACAGCCCCTGAAGGCTGGCCACCACCTCCTGCTGTATTTAGCCCTGTAAGCTATGAAGAGACATATGCAAAATCACCAGAAGAGTGGTTTTGGTTGGTCATGCTAATTGCTGGTAAATGAGCACAGCAATGTGCTGAAGTATAGCATGGCTATACTGGTCCCACATCAAACAGGTGCCCTGCAATCCTTTAGGGTCAAGAGTTGCAGAACCAGGTCTTAACAGATGTCCCCACTGTTCATTCTCATTCTGGCAAGGTAGGCATCATGACCCTCAGGCAAAGCTCTGAGACCAACTTTGCAAAAAGATCAATGAGGATGTGGGCTGCAGAAGCCTCCAGTATGGAGCTGCGGGCCACACGATCCCAATTCCCCAGGAGTCTTGGAGACAGGGACACTGACACCAGGATGGATGACTACTTGGGAACCATGAGGTGATCAGAAGGGGCTTTTATCAGTTACTGATAGGTCAGGTCATCCTCAGATAAGCAGAACCAAACAGAACCCCCTATAGCTGTCTAGAACGTAGAAGGGACTGCTCTCCAAAGGCAAGGGTGACACTTTGAAAATGTGAAAAAACTGAAAATGAGGCAGGGGTCTATGGGCCACCCAGGCCCTGGGGGTGCAGAGGCAGTGCCACTGGAAAACTTTTTCCACCAGCACAATGTAGGCTTACAAAGATCATAGGCTAACAAAGATCGCTGGACCTGTGTTGTCTTCAATGAAAGAGAGTGCTTCCTCATTTCCGGTCGTCTGCCACAGTGCTGCTTCGGTCATAATACCGCTGATTCAACAGTTTTTCAAAAAAAAAAACTTTTTTTTTTTTTTTTGAATAACGAAACTTGGAAAAACTGAATTTCCGTCTGGAGCCTTGCCGAGAGAAAACGGATTTCAGTCACCCAGATGGAAGAGTGGCACCCATGCAAAGGTGACAAGAGCTTCCTTCCTGAAAAGGTGGTTAACTCTTTCATCCCTGGTTGTCTGTCGGACATTACTTTCCCTTATTCCTATGTTTCTTAGTTACAAGCAGTATCCTTCATTCCTGGGTTTCCAGGAAAAAGGTAAACAAAGAATAGGGTGTGTACTTCTGATTCTTTTGTGTGACTGGTGTTTCTACCGGACTATAGCATGTCATATACTGTTGTGTACAGAAATGGAGCCGGCACATTCTGATCTGTTTTTCTGACCCTTTGTCGTGTATTTGGTGACACACGGTTGTCAAGACTGGTGACAACTACTAATTATTCAAACTTAAAGAAACAAAATGTTATACAGCGCTCAAAAACATGTGAGCAGCAAAAACCATGCATGTAACTCACAGTCTGATGTCTTCCAGTAAATCCACTTCAAAGAATGCTTCACAAGCGTCTTTGTCACAGTGTCACCATGTCCAAGGAAAAATGCACAGCAATGATAAAAATGTCCCCACAGTACTCCTTCTGCACTATAGTCTTACCGAATTCAGTGGTCTTTGCACAGTATGGCCACAACAGAAGCCTTAGACAATGGTTGCAGGAAAGGAACCCCCTAAAGTCCTATCCCATGGGAAAACCCTCTCCCCTAGACCACAGGATAATGGCTCTTGAACATGAACAGAGCTGCCAATGCAGCCAAGGCATCAACAGTACAAAGTGTAGCATTTTGACAATTTAAGTGCAGCATTCCAAATTTAATTTTCAGTGTTGCACTTTTACACAAACTCACTTCAGCTGTAGAGGGGGATACTTATTTCACTTGTTTCTTTGTTGGAATTCTGTGGCATTTTCTATGTCTGGTAGGTCAAACTCTAATCAGCATTTTCATTTGCACTTCACTGCACACAAGTGAGGATGGCAGACTAAGAAAATGGAAATCTCACTAAATATCATGTAGTTCTGATTTCACCTATAAAAAGAAATCAAAACAACTACACTGAAACCAGACATAGGAAAGCTAAACTGCAATCATCCTTAGCAATCTTTCTTCACCTTTTTCTTTTCTCCTCCTTAGCTGTTTTTTTGACAAAACTTGCCAAAAGTATAAAGATCTACTGTGTCTCAGTTTTATTTAAAACTGCCGCTAAGTCCATGAATAATTCCTTTTTTTTTTCTTTTTTTTTTTTGTCTTTTGTTATAGCAATTCATCAAAACCTTCAGTACAGTCAACGAAAGTGCTGATACGCCAAAGTGTAGCATTTGGCACTGGCAGCTGTGTATGCAGAGAAGAGGGAGAGGGAGGGTGGTGTGATTCATATACGGAACTGAGATCAGGGCAGATCCCTTAGTAAGCTACAATGGCAAGATGATAAAATGATCATTTGTGTTCAGAGCAAGGTGAAAGACAATAATATTAACTGAACAACCGAGTTATGTGTAATCACGCCAAAGACTGTAGTAGTAGGCTGACACACCATCACAATAATGTCACACTGATACTTGTGAAAGGGTGTGGAGGGAATGTGAGATGGGGGAAAACCTGCTGAACAGTGAAAGCATGTTCACCTATTCCTGGATGAGTCTCTGAAGAGGGAAGAGAAGCAAGTGAGAAATAAGGTAGGATGTGATCCCTCTCTTATCACTAGGGGAATACTTCCTTTGGTGTTGCCAATACATGTCAAATTATTTCTTGTCATCACAGTGATCTAAACCAGCCATCTCCTAACTCTGCCCCCTGCTTTGCGTCTCCACTTGGAAATGGCTTGTGTGCACTGGCTTAAATGCAAGATCAAACTACTTCTTGTATAATATGTACGCTTGCCCGGACTCAGTGACTGACATTGATCTTGTTTCCGAGAGTCTTGACTATACTGAGGAAATCTACACTCTGGGTCCACCAGGATAGGGGAAGATCAAAGTTCAAATACCCACATCCTCCATGCCCTGGACACCTGAACTGGGCACAAGTTCCCAGTCAAGTGAGCCATCATCAAGACGTGTGTGAACAAAGCGAGGTGGAGGCAAAGGGGGAAACATCTTTATTGGAATGGAATATTGACTGATCAGTCTGAAACCACAGCTTCAGATTTTTTTCAATCATCATGGAGCAAATGTCCCCTGGCTGTTTAAAGGAAATGGACTAGGGAGAAAGACATGAGACAAACTTAGGTTAGTACCTCAGAACTCACATGCAATTTCCACCAATCATTAAAAGAATGCACCATGAATTTGTTCTGACTGTATGTCAAGAGTATGTGTTGACAATCTAAATGTGTGTGTGTGTGTGTGTGTGTGTGTGAGAGAGAGAGAGAGAGAGAGAGAGAGAGAGAGAGAGAGAGTATGGTCGCATAAGATCAGCTATGATGGTTTATCATTATCATCATGTTAAAATTATCATCATATTAAAATTGAGTAATGCAGGATTTGCTCTGGAAAGAAAGTCTTGGTCAAGCTCTCTGGACTGGTTTTGTGATTCTGCCTGTGTTTCTGCTTTGTCTTAGGTGGTGTTTTTTTCTTACTGTCGATCACACAGTAAAATAACTACAAAAAAAAAAAAAAAAAAGCAGCATATATGGAGCTGACATTTGCATATATATATATATGCCACTGTATTCTTCTTTGAATCCTGGAGACAAATCTTGTCATCTATTTTTATTTCAAAGTGATCAAAAGCGGATCACTCATTTCTCAAACTGAACTGTGATGGGTGTGAAAAGGCATGATTTGCCCACTTCTGATATTCCAAAGGATCAAGGAGAGAAAGAAGAAAACTGATTCCCATTTTGGTACTGCCGCAACAGGCATTCGACAGCCTGGCACGCAAATGTGATAGTGAAGCATCATTTCAAAATTTCACATGAAAGTTATTGTGGATGCATCAGCAATCATCAGCAATCTGAAGCCCTGCAAAACCCACAGATCAAACGAAAGGAGCTAGGGTAAGCCATAAAAGATAAAAAAAAACACACACACACACATCATGAATGCAGTATGAATTTGAAAAAAAAAAAAGCAACACACTTACACAGTGAGAGCATAAATCTGCACATGTAACCAGACAGGCATTTGGCCACAGAATCATCAGGAATCTGAAACCACTTCTTATTGTCTGCAAGAAATGGAAGACTGTGAGAGGGGTGTCCATTTATTGTACCAGACATTAAACTTTGGCCAAACTGAGCTAACTGCCTAAATATAGCTTGAAGAGTTCGACATGGTTCACCTATATGATGCCAAAAATCACATCCTACAATTTCAAAGAGATACTGTTTTTCATTCATGAGTTATGAATGAACATGCACAGAGTTTATGCTCTGAAGGTACGAGAACAAAAGTTTTCTTTACCAACTAACTGTCTTCTCATCATATCCATTAACAATGAAAAAATTAGAAAAGCACATTTGCTTTTTTTTCATCTGATCAGTGTCACATGGATGTGATTCTCCATATAAATACTTGAACAGGCTTATGTTTCTTCTTGTTCATGTTTCCACTTACACTATTTACAAACCTTTTTCTCTATTAATTTTGTTTTGTTTGTTTGGGTTTTTTTTTTTTGCTTTTTAAGAAACCTTTTTTCTCTATTTTTTTTTTTTTTTTTTTTTTTTTTGTTTTTTAATTTTTGTTTTCTGTATTTGAGTAAATTATTCATAATGATTATACTTTGTCATGTGACTTGTTTTTTTCCTCTGGAACTAGAAGAAGAAAGATCACCTTTTCATATGAAGATAAGAAGTATATATATACAGCTGCTGTAGCGAAGTGGTCAGCGTTGCGGACTCCCAGCTGGGAGGTCAAGGGATCAATTCCCATCAGAGTCATGTGGGGCTTTTCTGCCCTGACCAGCTCCCACCCAGAGTTGAGTTTGCTAAGGGCCCAGTTGGGAAGACTGGAACCACACAATCAAGTGTCATTCACTTAATGGATGCATCTCTGAGAGTGTTACTCAAATTTCCTGACCAACACTGCAGGTGTCTGTATCTCTCGGGCCTGGTTGATGCCGGAATATATTGAAGCGTAGAATGCAGTTTCAGACTGGGATGGAAATCTGTAGCATCATCTTCATCATCCTCACCGATCAGCATTAAAAAAAAGAGAGAAAGTCTCAAATTCTGCAGCCCTTCGTGCCCTGCTCTCATGGTGTTCTCAGTTTCAAATGTCCTCTCCACGTCTGTGGCCTTGTTTGATTCCGCCAGGGTCAACGGTAATCGCGAGTCCATACACAGGTTGTCACTGGACAGACGTGGTGGCACCCTCTGAAGGAAAGAGCTCAATCATGTTGGGCTCTGCAACTACCCAATTACTGTCATCAGTAAGAGTCTTAGTAGGTGGTGTCCTGCATATGTTGCATCAGAACAGGCACCACTGAACACCACCGACGACACTCGGCAGCAGTGCAGTGTCTCTCTGGTGGGTGCCTCCTGACAACTTGACATTGACTGCTCCCTGTGGATTGCCAGTGCCTGGGCTGCAGCAGGACTGACTGGGCTGTGGCTATGGACAGGTAGTCAGAATCTGAGAATGAGCAGCATGGGTGCACTGCCACTGAGGTGGCACAGAAGATAGGACAGCAAACACACACACACACACACACACACACACACACACACACAAGAAGTTTATATATCTAGACTCTACAAAATTTTAAGATGTGGAACACTGATGACAATCCAGGGTTTAAACAACCCCACCATTCTCCAGTGTCTTATCTTTTTTGTACCACCCTTATTTAGGTCATAGCTAACCGAGACAGGATAGCTGCAGTCCTGTGGACTCTGCATGTTCATGCAAATGAACTTTGCATTGAGGGATGAAAGGGAAACTCATACCCTTGCTCCCCTGTGATCCAGTAAAGATTATACAGCATGCCTTGGAGAGTTTTTTTTTTCCTCTTCTCAATAAGGCACGTCCAGGCAACTCATTACATTTAACAAACATCTCCCCATCCCAGCTTTCACTTCCAGGTTCATGTCACTGTAGCACATCCATACCCTCTAGGGCCAAGATCACTGTCTGGATGGCAAATGCTGTCTTGAAGAACGCACTTCTTTCACAAGAGCTCTCTCCCTAGGTCCATTTTTCAGGACAGACTATGACTGGCTGTGAGCTACATCAGTGTTTATATCACATCACAGTCTACACACAGTGTGACTGCTACTGCTAGAATGGCCTACAAGTCATTCACATTAGTCAGACCACATGCCATGTGTCAGGCATGTACAAGTCTGGTACGCTACTACAGTAGTGTGCAATTACGCTCGACCAATTGATCAATGCCGGAAAACTGATGAAAACTGGTTCTTAAAATAAAAATCATCCATGGCTGAAAACATTCTCTGCATTTTCCCAGGCTGGAATATACAAGGGAAGAGGTTGGAGTTGGGTGGGTTCCATCTTCCAAATAATCAATAAAGAGGTGTCGGGAGGAAAGGCTATATCAAGTCAAAGTCAAAATTATCTTTACTGAGGGTTAAATCTGATGACAGATGACATAAGCACAATCTTCTTTAATCTAGATTTGCTTTGATACTTTGGTCATAAAATCAACAAGCCAAAACAACCACCCCTTTTTTTTTTTTCATCTTTGACACAAAGCTATGAAATATTTCCATTATGTCAGTTTCATTCATGTGTCCTTGCAAGCACACTTCAACACGCTAGTTTGTTCACTTTAACCCTTTCATCAATAGCAATCTACGGCAAGCTGCAAGAGCTGGAAACCAATCTATGAAGCACAGCTAATGTGCTTCTTTACAAGGCTGCATCTTTTGAATGACTAGATAATTCACCAAATTAAGTATTTTTATTATCTATCTTAAAGATGAAAAATAACACAAGTTTATTTATAAGCAAATTTAAGTACATGAGAGGAACCCTACCTGAAAACATGGAAACAAAATAGACTGAAAATCACAGCATGTTTATGATGCCAAGCCACTGCCATGACTTTCTGATTGCAAGTAAGCTGGATCAGCAAATTGTGGTGATCAAACAGAACTGGTTTTAAACAAAAGCAAAAATTGCCCAAAAGATGTAGAACAAGATGCATACAGCCATGTTGATTGGACAAAAAAAATTACATCATTTCATAATTGGCTGTTGATATTTCAACATAAATCATGGTCTGGAACAGCTATGATAGGGGGGGCAATCTTGCATGGAAGCAGGGTTTACTGGATGGAGTAGGTGACTGGGAATGCATCTGGTAATCACAAACCTGTGTGCAGCCCACGCTCCTTGGAATGTCAAGGGGTTCAGGCCGCGAAACACTTGGGGGGATTTTTCTCTGAAGACCTGGAGGACAAGCTCTCCCTAGCATTTCTTCCTAAGTTCGATCTTTGACTTCATTGTGTTTTTCATACCTGGCAAATCGGGGGCGGAGTATATACTCTGATAATCTTTTAAGATGTTACTAGAATGCCCAAGAATCTGAGCAAACTATACACTGACTGTACAAGAGAAATCATTTTCTCAAACTGGAAAACACTTCAACAGATTTTTCCCACATGGATAACTTAAGACTTTCCTTTACCAGCTTAATTTATTTTCAGGTACAGCCAAAGAAGAACTGGCAGCCTTATCCACAACAAATCAATGGTATCATTTTTTTTTTAAATACAAAAAAAAGCAGGAGTGTCGGGGGGGCAGGTGCACTTTGTTTTCTTCTGCATCAAGACTAACAAGCACAGTTCTACACCCTGGTTGATCTCCTATATGGGAGCCACTGAATCGCCAGTAGGAGAGGTAATTGTCATGCAGTTTTCTTTAGCTTTAATTTTTTTTAATCAGTTTGAGCTACATATGCTTCTTTGTCTGTTTGTATAACAGTTTGTTGAATTGTTGTGTGCATTTTTATATCAATGACATAATATAAGTTAAACAGAATTGTCTGTGTATGGATTAGTACATTAATTAACCTTCATTATCAGCCCTTAGTTTCAAGATATCATTATTACAGAAAGCAACCTAAAGTAGTTTTCAGGAGAGAGTGAGTATGTAATATCAGTATCCATTATTATAATCATTATTATCAAAAACTGCGGTTTTTGTTATAAAAGTTAAAATAACAGGCCAAGTGGCACAATGAAATACAAACTAGATGTGCTAACTTGTGTAAAAGATTCAAGACATAGCCACTGCTTTAAGGGTGCGTTACTGTTTGATGTCATGAAGGCTCTCTCTCTCTCTCCTTCTCTCTCTCTCTCTCACACACCGACACCAGGGTGCAAAATAAATAAAATACAATATAAATAAAATAAAATAAAACAAAATGATACTTTAAGCCTACTCGATTGACCTTTTTTTAACCTCGTAAATCTTAGAAACAACTTTGTTACTTCTATGGTTCTCAAGCTGCTTGACTTGATTAGGGCATGGGATCTTTATCCTCATCCATCCATAGTGTCCTTAATCAACAAGCTGATTATTCTGACACTTGTAACAGAGGGGTAGGCACAAAAAAAAAAAAAAAAAAAAAAAAAAAAAGCTTGTGATTACTGGTGGAGTTTTTACGAGCTCCTTACGTGAACACGCCAAGAGACGCAGCTCAAACCACAGCCTAACTTGCCGTAAGTCAGTGAATCGTTCCACTGAGGGATGGGTTCACAGGAAGAACAAAATAACTCCAGGTAGTCCCCTTGACACTTAAGTCTAGCAAGCTGCCCTCAGTGGTGCTCTTCTGTCCCCCTCCTTGGGTGCTCTCAGCTTTGGCTTTCTGGGATGGCTGAAAAGACTGAAGGATACTTTTAGAGGAATAAGATGAGACAGAAATTAACTGGAGAGCATGTAACTGGTGCAGTCTTATACATTGCAAGTGTGACTGGGAACTGCTATTGAGTCTACTGCTGCTTCCAAAATGGTTCAAACTTTGAACAGCAGCCAGATTCAAAATAAAGAGTCCATTATCTGAATGATCGATTGTTATTCTGATCTGTTTTGTCTGCACTGTTATTGTTTTATCCTCTCTTGTCTGAACAGGTCGAAACAAGCTATAATAACAGTTACATACAAAACAAAAGCTGTGACTCAAAAACCTTCGTGAAACGGTAGTTAGCCTATTAGTTAATCCTGGACACCGCCGGTTCTAAAAATACTATTCTGCCACTGACACTGGGAAAATGGAGAACGAGTTTGAAAAAGTTCTGAGACGCTGAACCTTATGTTGAGAGTTTCCGTATGTCAAACACTGCCAGTACAAATAGTAGATTTGTTCGTCCATCGATACAGCATTGGTAAAAGACAGTAAAAAACTAAAAGGACTATTTCATTTCGATGGACATCGAACAGATAGGCTCTCAGTTGCTCACGAACGGCGGAACCGTCCAAAAGGCGATGATTTTTTTCGTTCTTACCTGGCACTCTCATTTGCGCAAGAATTCATCATCCGATCCACATCCTCAGGAGAATCTGTATCGTGAAAGTTCTAGATCGAATACACCTGGTGCCGCCATCATTCTTTCCGGAATAAATTCGTGTGACATGCAGGCTCTACTTGACAGAAACTTTAAACGTAGACATGACCCGACTCTTGTGATTGTGGCTCCGCTTCTTTCCGTCGTCCATGAAAAACCTTGAGGGGATCCGTGACGTTGCTGTCATGTGACTTTTTAACTTCCGTCATTTTGACCAATAATACGGCCAAAGAGTAGTTTTGCACCAACTTAATGGCATCGCTATTATGGGAGGGGTTTCCCTCGCGCTAGGGGAAGAAAGATTCATCCAGAAAGGTCTATTTATGGGTAAATTTGACATTCTGGAAGTGGTATCTACTTTTTTTTTCATTTCCTTTGGACAATACTTACATTGTCCGCCCTTATGTTTCTGTGAAGAAACTTGACCTGAAATTGCTCGCACCTGTAAATTATGAACAGCTGTAGTAACACGATGTAATTGTTTAACAACTGTGTAATATGTGTAAACACAAAACAAGATTATATCACAGCAGCTTTCATTCTTATTAAATGGTCGAAACTGCTTGGATGACCATGACAGACCCGGCACATAAGATCACATAAATTCTTTGTGGGTACGTAAAATCCCAGCCTAGTCACAGGGGTGGCTTTGCTCGGAGGGTTGCCACAAAACCGTATTGGGTCTAACCCGAGGTTTGGAGATCTGACAATGAAAGTGTACTTTTTTTTCGCGCTCCCTGCATCCCGAGGTAGTATAAGAAGAGAAAGTTTTGTCGAAACTACATGTCACGTGAATAATGAAAATATTGTCACACTTTAGCAGTCTCGGGGAATGAAACTGATTCGTCAAGCACTGAAATATCTATGGTGTGAAGAAGAGGTTGGGTTGGAATCCCCCAACATGAATCAATTTATTCAGGCCTATACTTTCCAAAGTGAAATTGTTGGGGGTGGGGGGGGGGGGGGGGGGGGGGGGGGGGGGGGGGGGGGGGGGGGGATCCATAACCAACAAAAAAAAAAAAAAAAAATTAGCAGACCACTTGTTCCTTGTGACCCAAAAACGGATTCATTCTAATTAATCAGTTTAATCAGTAGACCCTGAATACCTGACATCGACATCAATCGTGGTGAAATAAAGAAATTCGATCGGCAGGTATTCATAACTTGTGGGAATGACGTAGTATGTGGCTCAAACTATAGACGAAAAAAATAACCCTCATATTTATAAAAACAATAAGAAAGAGGTTACTTCCCTTTAATAACGAGACGAACGCCACCGGACGCCGGGTCGGCTACATGAAAGGCCTAGCCCGTCTTGAGCAGAGCTACAAAAAAGGTAGTAGAAAAACGAAAACATTGTGTCAAAAGTAGGTAGAGAAAACACCATAGAACAACTTTTTCAGTCGAAAAAAAATGTCGCGCGACGAACGTTGAGTGCGCTGTGAATTGGAAACCAAGTTGACCCAACAAAACTGAGGCTTATGTCCGAAACTGGGTGGCAACCAAGTATCTTACAAGACTTAAACTGCACGGAAAACGTCTTGTAAGATGGTTTGTTCTTGAAATCTTAAAACCCTGAAATAAAAAGTCAGCTTCAGGAAACGATGCTTGGAGAACGACGCCAATCCCACACACATTGAAGATTGCCGTAAAGCATGCCCAAAATTGTTCACAACACTGTCAGATTCTGGGTCATTCTGAAATAATGTTGTGGGTGTAGGCAATGAAGGCCAGAGACTGGACTTCTGGCTTTATTCTGGATTAAGAATTGAAGATTTTCCCAGTAACTTGCTAGCTCTGGCTACCTCTGTCTTGCTATCACAATGCAAATGCAATACGATACCAGAACTGGCTCAGCATAAATGTGATGCGAGAACATGACAACGGTAGTGTTGAAGAAGAGTGAATGAAGAATACGCTCAACCTATCCGTATCTTCGTTTTCAAACTCGTCACTAGCCAAGCAATTAACTACAATCCCAGGGGGTATTCTGATCACTACACAGTGGGTAGCCCGACTTTGACACTCACCCGTATAGAATGAAAGGAAAGGATACCTCTTAAAACCCAACTGGGGAAGAAATCAACAAAGATCTCAGTCCACAAGAGAAAAAATTTTGCCGCCAAGAGGAAAGATGGAGCAGATGTAAGTAACACGTGGGAGTCATTCAAAGAAGCAATTATGTCTGCTATTGAGGAGTATGTACAATCAGTTCTGAGACCGTAGTAGAAAAGCCCTCCCATGGCTGAACGGAAATATCCTGAAACTCATCAAGAGGAAAAAACTCCAGACTCCACAGAAAAAGCGCAGAAAACAAAAATTGGACCAACTATAGGTTTTGCCAGGAGAGTCGACGGGCTTTGCATAACGTAGCTGAACAGCAGTACAATTAATGATATGAATCGAAAAGGGAATGAAAGAAAACAACAGCAAATCCTTTGTTGGAGGTATGTTTTTCGAGCCAGAAGACGAGACGACGCCAGCGTGAGCACCTCTCAAGAACAGCACCAGTTCTTGTTAGTGAACAGTGCGTTCAAAGGCCAAAATCCTCCTGAAGCAGTTTCTGTTCAGTATTCACCCAAGATGATGGCTGTCCATCGCCACCGATGAAAGATCCCACCACACCCTCAGATAAATGATCTTATCATAGGAAAGATGGTGTAGAAAAAACTTCTATGGAACCTCAATGCATCCAAACCTTGGAGTCCCAGATGGGGATACCCAGCAGAATATTAATTAAAGAACTGTGCGAAAAACCCTGGTGAAAACCTCTGAACTGCATCTTAAATCATTCCCTACAGACTGGGATCACTCCCCGCTAACTGGGGCTCACGGAAAAAATATTACCCAGTGTCTTTAAAAAAGGGAGACAGAAATAGAGTGGAAAACTACAGGCCAGTAATCACTGACAAACACAATCATAGCCTGCAAACTAATGGAACCACATCGTCTGAAGTCACATGCGAGAACAAGCTTGGAGAAGTATGACATCCTGACCGACAAAAACCACATGTTTCAGACCCTGGGATTCTCCTGTGCTAGACCCAGGTTACTTAACACCATGGGATGACCTCCTCAAGACACAGAACTCAGCTCAGTCAGATGTCATCATTTTTGACTTCAGCAAGACATTCAGGTGGTGTGCCCCATGCCAGGCTCTTACACAAGCTAGAACACTACAGGCCCTGTTTTCTGCAGTGGATTAGCAGCTTCCAGACTAAGAGAACTATGAAAGTCATCCTGGAAGGGGAAAGGTCAGAGAAGACAACGGTGAAGTCAGGCATCCCACAAGGTATGGTATGCTCTTTTTGTGCCATATAAATTACTTTCCCTGATACGGGAAACTCAACAGTGCGTCTATTCACAGACGACTGCCACTGTTACACCCGAAAGTTCACTCTCTTCATGATCACATCTCCCTGCAAGACGACCTCAGCAAAAACTCGAAAGGCAGGCCAAAGACTGGGGATGAGAATTAATGTATCAAAGTGCTACATTCTCTCAACAAGGTCCAAGAACCAGTCCTCTCTTTTTTCAACAGATTGAATGATGAGATCCTCATAACATGTAGAACAAAACCCATATCTCGGTGTTGAACTGTCCACAGATTTGAAATGGTCAAAGCATGTGGCCAAAGATTTGGGAAAAAGGCGAGCTCCACACCGGTCATAATCTGGGCAGCTGCACCCCAGAATGTTGTCGCTTGGCATACCTCCTCCCTGATCCGTGCAGCCCTGGATTTACGGAGCTACTGTGTGGGACCCCGTACATGGCAACAGGACCAGGAAAAGCTTGAGCTGCATCCCCAAAGAAAAGCAGCAAAATTCATCAAGCGTGACTACAGGTCCAGAGAATGCTGACTAAACCGCTCCATTTACCACCACCCCTCCAAGGTGCGCAGGAAACAACAAAGACTTGTCACATTCTATAAGATTAATTGAAGGACTTCCAGCATTGCGCCCAGAGACATTTTTAACACCAATGAAAAAAGAAAAAGAGAAAAAATCCGTCCCAAAATGTTTCATGGATTTCGTGACAAAAAAACATCGTCACAAAATCACACATCAAATCAACAGCCGTGGATCTGTTGTTCCAGAGTCAAGCAACCGAGCAGTACCAGTGCTCCTTCTTAGTGCAGACCGTCATGGACTGGAATGAACTGAACGAGCAAGTCGTCCCAGGCATGCTCTGTGCAGCATTCTCTGCAGCAATCAGTAGAGTCACTATGTTGCCATCTCTGCACTTAATTGCAACAAAAATGTTTTTTTAACCGTACAGGTCAATTTTGGAATAAGATAGCCTAGGTGGATGCAGCGCCGCAACAGTCCCATTAAGCTGAACTCGGGGATGGCCATTGGGGTCAATCAGCTTCATTGGGTCGGAACATTTTAAAAAGGAAATATATACCAAACTTTAAAACAAGTTATTATTTACCTGAAGAGGGCTGTTCTCTCTCTTTTTCCGTTGCTATTTATAACCTAGGAAGGTTCCAGCAACGTACAAGTCCTGATCCTGATCGGTACATTAATCGCTGACTGGTGTACGCATAACCACCCGCGCACCATAATTCTAGGTACACAGAGGATTCCAGCAATGGCATCGTACTGTGTCAAAAATGAAGCAATGAATAAATGCTTGTTTATCGCACTCCCAGACTTGGCTCCACTTCGTGCATTGATAGGTTGTGTAAGTACAGCAAACAAAACTTTTGGCGATGAGGATACCCGAATTTGCCAGTTTAGAAGTGTTCAACGCCTTCTTCCTTGCGCTGAACTCAGAAGCAATCTGAAGCGATCAAAGCTAAGTGCATTTTCCGTTATTTATTCGTCTTTGTTTCACCTTGAAAGAAGAACCTAAGAGGTTGAAACGCGTTGTGTGTTGTGTTCTCGTGACCCGTTTGTCCACGTTTCTCTGGGCGTTCGCTGACATTTATTTAAATTATAATAGACTGATAAATTCCAAGGATAAGTAACCGAGCACCATTCTAGCAACTTACAGAGCAGTTTGGTGTTGCAATGACTGCATGAAATATTCAATTATAAACAAAACTTGCTCTTATGTCTTAGACTGAAGAAATAGGGGGAGATAAGCATTCATATCTGCAGTGGTAGTTAATTCTGCCTAACAGTATGTGCTCGAGAGGCTGAATGGGGAATAATAAATGCTTCACCCTCTCAAGCACATACTGCACCTTCTCAAGCACATACTGTTAGTTAGGCAGAATTAACTACCACTGCAGATATGAATGCTTATCTCCCCCCTATTTCTTCAATCTAAGACATAAGAGCAAGTTTTGTTTTATAATTTTATATATATATATATCTAGAATATTATATATATATATATAAATAAACTAATAAATTCCAAGGATAAGTACCGAGCACCATTCCAACAACTTACAGAGCAGCTTGGTATTGCCATGACTGCAAGAAATCTTGAATTATAAACAAAAGCTTGCTCTTATGTCTTAGATTGTAGGAATAGGGGGGTGATAAGCCTTCATATCTGCAGTGGTAGATAATTCTGCCTAACTGACAGTATGTGCTTGAGTGGGTGGATGGGGAATAATAAATGCTTCTCAAAATGAACCTTCAGCAAGCTTGTAGTCTCCGAAGCGGGAGACAATTTCCAATGGGGAGGAAGTCTCACTAACATATAACTCCTGGTCAGATACTGGTATTTCGAAACCTGATTGTTTCTCCTCAGTGACCACGGAAAGTGGTAAATTGACTCCTCTGCCTTTTCGAGAGATATATATATATATATATATATATATTTGTTAAAACTTTGATTAAAATGTAAGTGGTAAAACCTACAGCGCTGTTTCTTGCTGGTGCAGGTCGTCAGGGTATCTACCAGCAAGAAACAGCGCTGTAGGTTTTACTACTTACATTTTAATCAAAGTTTTAACAGATTGCCGCTCCCAACCCGGTTGAGCACTTTTTTAAAATTATTGTTGGTTAGCAACACAATTATATATATATATATATATATATATATTATGTGTGTGTGTGTTGTGTGCGCGCGCGCGCGCGCGCCTATCTATGGGCGTGCATACCTCTGCGCGTGTGTGTTCGAGTGTGCCTAAATATATGTATGTATGTGTGCATGCACTCCACGTGCGCTTGGTCACTTCCATGATGTAAAAGTGCTTCCGCACTCACGACTGCTGTGAATTGTGTAGTCCAATGAGTGCAAAGTCAGTGACACTGTCAGTGTCACCTTGCCGCCTTATGTGTGTTGGAGATGATGATGTCAGTGTACTGAGAACTTCACCCAACCTTTCTTCCAGCGCAGTTCCTTGAGAATTAGTGTCAAGCTGATCCCATGATTGTACATTAATATCTTCACATAACATTCTGGTCTCAAAGTTTCATCTTCTATTTCCTCCAAAAAGGTCCAAGCCATTTCTGATGCGTGGGTTCCTTGATGTATCTATGCACTGACGAGTACAAGGCTTTTCTGATTACTATCAGGTCTTTCCAGTCTCACAGCCATTAGTTCACGTATGCTATTACAACATTTTTCTTAGTCTATCCTTGGTGATTTGTTTTTCAAGTTGTTTCTTATTGTCATAGCTAGTCCTCGTCCATCATGCTTTGAAAGTTTCTAAAATCATCCAAATGTAACGGTCTGTGGGTGGTACTTCTAGTTTCTGGTAGACACAGAACATCAAAGTCATATGCCTTTTTAAGTTGTTGAGATCCTCTTTCTAGCATTGTGGCAGTTCCAAGTACAAATCCTGAAATACATCTTGGATAGTCTTCAGCTTGTGTTACATCCCTATCCTACCTATATTCTTCTCCCACCTGTTTTGCTACGCTGACTGTTTTTTGAGGGGATCCAGTTTTATGTCCCTAAAGCTTGCACCTGATGATCCCCGTGTTGCAAGTAGTTAGACAAACACAGTGACAAGATATTGTCATTAAACCAACAGCCAGGCGCAACAAAAATCTCAAAGTCCTGCTTGTGCGCTTCAAGCTGAACAAAATCATCATACCTGAGTCACCCAATACTTTTCCATGCTCCAAACTCACTGAAAAAATATTTCCTGTCACCAAGCCAGACCATCCTACATAGCCCCAAAGGCTCGTTCAGATTTATATGTACATTCTCTTTTTGTCAGACTCAACATCGTGTATGCTATCCACTGTAAACTGTGCAAAAGAACTATGGAGGTGGGACATCCCGTATACTAGAGGTGCGCATCTCTGAACTGCAAAATGTGTCCTCCCACCAAACCAGACCCATCCTACATAGCCCCAAAGATTCGTTCAGATTTCAGTGCACATTCTGTGTTGTCAGACCTATACATCGTGTATGCTATCACTGTAAATTGTGCAGGAAGAGATTATGGGAGGTGAGACATCTCGTTGTAGGCCTACCAGAGGTGCACATCTCTGAACACGTGGCTGACATCTGCCATCGTGAATCCAAACCATCGCTTTGCACTTTCAAAACCATCTGCAATACATCATTAATCATGTCAAAATCCTGGCACATTGGCAATCACAGAGTGACAACTTTATGCATAATATGTGCGGGAATTCCTTCTCATTGCCAGACTAGGGACCCTCCGCCCACTTGGGATCAACACCAAAAAGAGCATGTACCTATCTACATGTACTCCGACGGCATCAGCCCATAGAACCTTCCACAGACATATTACAAAATTGCTCAGTTATCTTGCTATCTCCCCTCCCTTCACTGACTTGATTTGCTTCATCAATTCATTCTTTACTCACTTATCTTCCACTCCCTTTTCTTACTTTACTATTCTATACTCACTCTTATCTGTCCAGTTGCTTTTCTTACTCTGTTGCTTCTTTTCTTTTTCCTTTTTTGATTGCATACTTTTCCCCTCCTCTGTATATTTTCTTTTACTCCTCACCTCCTCCACCCTCCTCTCTCTCTCTCTCTCTCCTCTCTCTCTCTCTCTCTCTCTCTCTCTCTCTGCTCTCTGGGAGAGTGGAGGTGGGGCCTTTTTTTCTCCTTTCCATGTGTTTTTAATAGTGCAGTTAGTTTTTTTTTGTACTCATGTGATTATTTCATTCCTGTCTACCTATCATCATCATCATCATCATCATCAACATCATCATCACATCACTATTAATAGTATCATATCATCATCAACATCATCATTATTCTTATTGTGACATGACATATTGGATATCCACACCTCCTGTAACTAACCCTCCCCCCCTCCCCACTCTCTCACACACACCCCCCACCCACCCACCCACCCCACCCACCACCTTCTTTTTCTTCCTCTTTCGCTTTGTCTCACAAACGGCATTATAGATTACTAAATCTATGACAAACACTCGGCCTCTCGTTGGCCGCTCCCCACAGTATGTCAACACTTTCTTTGGAGTGGCTGACAGCCCAGCTTTGGCAGCAGTGACACAGAAAAAAGGTGATGGTCACTTTGTTTAGAAGTCCCCCTGTCCCCCCCCTCTCTCTCTCTCTCTCTCCCTCTCTCTCTTCCTCCCTCCCCTGGTCCAACCCCTGCTTTCCACCACCACCACCGCCCCACACCCCTCGGTATCTCATGTGTCAGGCGATCGTCTCTAGTTGAGGCAAGGGATCTCTCCTTCCCTTCCACTCTATCAGTGCCATAGCAAATCGTGCATGCATTCCCGCTTGTGCATGATGCAATTATGTTAAAACAGCTCTTGTCAATTAGCATGAAGGCTAAATAAAAATCAACGCCAATGGCTAAGATAGAGCATTCTGAAAAGTGTTCTACACCTCCCTTCACACTGTAGGTGGTGAGGGATGACCCCCTTCCCCCACTCCCCCCCCCCCCCCCCCCCCCCCGCCCCCCCCCCTTCTTTGTCTTTAGTTTACACAAAGCAAACCGGGAACAGGAACCTGGATAGGTAGCTTTGCCCACAAAAAGGGGAAACTCGCTGTAAGCTCTCACTGCTCTCCACAGACGTTTTGTAAGATAGATTAACCCCACTTGAATCAAGAATCAACAGTGGTAAAACAGAGAGAGTTAAAGTTTATTTGACCTACTCTGATCCTGTGTAAGGTTCATTGGTTCATCCCAGAACGTAAAATGAAACTATGCTTTGTAAGTTTTGAGACTGCATTGCTTGTATGTATGCCATGTATTTTAACAGTATAACTTTATGCCAGTACTTGGGTGACAATCTATCAAGATGATGATTGAGTATGTAATATTGTAATGGTTTGCTTGCCACAGCTTAGTAAAACTGGGTAAAGTGCTTGATTCACATTCTTTGTTAACCATCTTACTATTGCCAGTATTCAATACTATCTGCTAAGATGATAACTGAACGATAAATTCTAACTTTGAAAAAGCAGTGTGTCTGTAAAAGGTGAAAACTGTTACGTGGTTTTAGCAAAACTGTTGATTGTCGGAATGTTTTGTGGTAGGCGAGGTCTAGGTTTAATCACCGTGTAACTTGGGCTAAGTTTTATTCCAAGTTACGTCAACTTGGTTTATACGGAAATTGAAGAGTTGTTTGACGTTAAATGGTTTAGCATTGTATTACTGTTCTCATACCCTTTGTTAAAACTCTACTCAAAATCTGAATGAAAGGAGGATGCTGAAAATTATGGCTAATACATTTAAACTAGTCTGGATACTTTGATGGGTGAGATCTCACAACATTTACTGAAAATAGAAGCAGTGTGAGAACTCGACAAAGCCAGACTCTTAGCTACTAACTACAGACCGGGTTCTCTTTGTCTGCTCAGAGCCTGGTTCATACCATACTCTGGGTATGCCTGTTATCGCGTGTAAGCTGAGACAGCACCCTAAATTCAACCTTCCTAAAAAGATGGTGGACCAGTCACCAGCAACTAAAGAGAGATCAACACTCCTCTCCAACATCAGATAAGTTCTGAGATATTCCAGGTGACTCCAACTCATTTCATCCAGAACTTTCCCCCTCATAAGGAATGACAGAAAGAGTGGGAACAAAAGTCAGCCAGAACTGAATTAGTGAAATTAATTTGAATGTTTCACCCTAGTATAAACAACTAGAGTTGAATGTGTGAAAGTGCGCTTAACTTGTGTTAGTTCTTTGTTGTTCATATCAGATTGAATGTTTTGAACTTATCTCTAATTCTGTCTCTCTTCGGACCTACCAGTACTTTAAAGTGTACAAGCCTAAGGAGAATGTATTCCTGAGCCACTCTTTGAGCAGTTTTAAACAGTTCCCAGAAGAAGAAACAAATTCTTTTGGATGACTAGAACCGGAAAGTTGTTCCTTCCATAACTAGTAAGAGAGAGCAGGGAGGGGGGGAGGGGGGGGGGGGATTTAATATAACTCTAATAGAGAAAATACTCCAAGTCCTTCCCCTAAAAGACAACACCGACCTACTCCTAACTCTTGTCACACTATTATTTGTCATCGACATTATTATCATTATTATTGCTATCATATTACAATTATCATCAATGGTATAAGTTAGTTGTAGTAGCACACCCAGCTTACAGTAAAGTTGAAGGGAGCAACCAGCCGCCATGGTGAAGTGGTTAGTGTCGTTGTCCTCCCGGCTGGTAGTCGCGGGTTTGATTCCCGTCAGTCATGTGGGATTTTTTCTGCCCCGCCGGCTCCTACCATAGTTGAGTTTTGTCACAAGCTTAGCTGGGAAGACTGGGACCATACAGTCGAGTTTCATCCCACTTAATGGATGCATCTCTGAGAGTGTTGCTCAAATTTCCTGACCAACACTGCAGGTGTCTGTATCTCTCAGGCCTGGTTGACGCTGGGATATATTATGAAAGGAAGTGTAGAATACAGCCTGTCATGCAGTCTCAGACCAGAATGAAAATCGCAGCATCATCTTTATCATCCTCATTCAATAAGCATAAAAAAAATGTCTCAAATTCTGTGGCCCTTCATGCCCTGCTTTCATGGTGACCTCAGTTCGATGTCCTCTCCATGTCTGTGACCTTGGTTTGGTTCCATTGGGGTCACCAGTATTGGTGAGTCCACGGGGGGCTGTCGCTGGACGAGACGTGGTGGCCCTCCCCCCCCCCCCCCCCCCCCCCCCCGCCCCTCTAGAGGGGAGAGCTCGCTCTCGCCGACCTCGCAACTAAGCAATTGTTTGTCATCAGTAGGGGGCTTAGTAGGTGGTGTCCTGCGTATGTTGGATCAGAACAGGCGCCACTGAACACACACCGAAGTGACTCGGCAGCAGTGCAGTGTCTCCTCCAGTGGGTTGCCTCTTGACCACTTGACATTGACTGTTCCCTGTGGATTGCCAGTGCCGGGGCTGCGGCAGGACTGACCGGGCTGTGGCTGTGGACAGGGAGTCGGAATGAGCGGCTTGGCTGCACTGCCTCTGACGTGGGTGGCACAGAAGTTTGGGACAACAAAAAAGAAGAAAAAGGAAAAAAAGTCGAAGGGAACAATGCTTTTCCTTTACTATAACAGGTTTTTAGTTATAACCAATGTCATTGGTTATGATAAAGTTTTGATGTTTTTTTTTTAATCTTATCTGAGGATTGTCTTTTCAAAGTCAAAGCTAAGTTCATTAAACTTAAATAGGTAGCAAAAAATAACACGCTGGTTTCAAAATCGTGCTTTAATGATTATAAAAAATGAAAACATGTCTCGAATTCGAAGGGAAACAATGTGTTTGATAACAACAAACACTGCAAAATACAAAAACAAAGAAAGTGTCTAATTGGCAATTTGTACAACCTGCTTGGCGCGTAAATAAAAATAAATGAAAATACAGCATGTAGGTTCACAGAGTAACTTGAACTCCAGTGATGGATGCCTGATACCTACCCTGCATTTGGGTAGTTTTTTTATGTTACAGATATCTGCCCTGTCTTCGGATACTATAAAAAAAATAAAGTATCAACACAACCCTAGTCATAACAACTCAGCACAACACAATACAAACACACCACACAAACGCATGCACGCACGCACCTACGCACGCACGCGCGCGCGCGCGCGCGCACACACACACACACACACCACACACACACACACACAACACACATACACACACACACAAACACACACACCACACACACACACACACACACATACGCACACGCACACACACACACACAAACAAGAAAAAACAGAAATTATGCCCGTGTGTGGGACGCACAGAACGAAGTTGTTCACCCGCCAATCTTAGGCTTCCTGTTCCCTGCTCAGAGTGGAAGTTCATATGATGTGCCATCTGAGACCACTGAAAAGAAGACGACTTTGGGAAAGAAGTGACCATCGATGGAGGTGTTCTTCTGACTGTTGCACCTCCATGCTGAGGATAAAATGGACAATAACTTGCAGTTCAGGATGTTACTTTGAGCGTACAGTTGCCAAATTTCCAGTAGGACCTGGATTTGTGCACTGCACACTTCTGCTTCAAGTAGAGATCTGACAGTCTGGTCTGAAAGTTTTCTGACCATGATATTGCTCAGAATATATGGCATAAACTTTTGGTAGATCTTCATCCCACTCACTGGAAGTCGCTTGCCCTGGACTGCCCAGGCCTGGCGAAGCAGCATCACAAAGGGGTGCATATACATCAGAGAAGAGACGCACAGCAGAAGCTGAGAGAAAACGAGCTGCGCGCAAGGCCAGAGCTACCTCTACCTCTACTGTAGCACCCACCCACATGAATCCACATGTGGGCGTTCCTTCCAGCCCAGATCGGCCTCACCAGCCACCTGCGAACCCACAATCAGCAATCTTTCATCTGAGATTGAAGTCATGGTCATCTTCGAAATCAAAAGACGAACAACACACCATCACTGATGCACAACAGGGAAGACAATTGCTGTCACCATATATCTGCATGGGTGTGTGACGCGTGGTGCGTCAGTGGCAGCCATAGCCATTCTGCTTGTAGTGAACTTTGAAGGGACACAACCTACCATTACTGGGTGCTTTATTAGTGATGTTTGGTAAACGATTCACAATGGTCAGCATGTCTTCAAAATTTCCTGCTATTGTGTAGTTTCAGCTCATATCACGTTTTCATTCTTTGAAAGATCCTCATCCCCATTCTCTCCCACCATCTCCTTATTGTTTTTTCTCCTCTTCTAAGCTTACCTTCTTCCCTGACCACTTATCATTTTTCTCTCTCTCTCTCTCTTGGCCATCTCCCCTCCTTACTCCTTCATCCTCTTTCTTCTCAACTCATTTCTGCTTCATTTCATTCTCTTGTGTTTTCCTTCTCCCTTTATCAATCCTTCATTCTGTCTTTACTCGTTATTTGCTCTCGCCCTCCCCTCAGCTACTTCCCCTTCTCTACCCTCTACTTCATCTTCTCTCATCATTTTTTCATTAACTTCTCCCGCTTCTGCATCATCTCCCCCCACAAACCCCTTATGTTGTTCCCCATTCCCTTTATGCCCCCTTTCAATCTTTCCACCCCCTCTCTTCCTCTCTCCTTCTACCTTTTCTCTCTACGTAATCTTTTTCTTTGCTTCCTCTTCCTGTGTCTACAGTGTTTTTATCCATATATTCCTCGTTTCCTCCAGGTGTTGGCCCGTTCTTCCCCTGATCAATACTCACACACTTTTCAGTTTTCTTGTCTCCTGGATCCTGTTTCTCTCTCTTGAAAACTTTTTCAGCTAAGTCTTTGTTGGTATAAATGTCGGTCTTTTTCTTCTGGACATCCAGTACATGCAAACTGTGAGCAAGAAAGAAACTCGTGGAGAGCGTGGCAGCAGAGAGAGTCCTCAGAAGAGAAAGCCCCCTTCAAGCAAGTGTTTCGGCCCTTAACTCCGGACACTCTAGTGGGGTTGGGCCACACTCGGTTCATGACTCCGGAGGTCCCTCTGCTGGCTATGTCTTGTCTCATGCAACTCTTGCTGTTGCTCTCTGGGTGACTCTTCCATTCTGGGAGGTCTGCAGTGCACTCCCAGTCATCTGCCCCGTCCAGCAGACTCTGCCTGCATGTTCCGAGTGGCACTATTGTTCTTGGCCATGATTCGCTGCCTCCTGCCGTGAAGAATGTTGCGGGTGCTTTTGGAGTCCTGATTTTCCCTTTTGTGGTGTTGGGTACTTGCCCAGACTACTTGTACAATCTCTCTGAGCACTTGGTTGTGCCTCCATGTGTACCTTCCTCGAGCCAGGGCTACTTTACATGAGCTAAGGACATGCTCTTCCACTGTTTGTTTTTTCATGGCAGAGGGGGCATGAAGGATCGTCTGTTTTTCCCCCACTTCACCAGGTTTGCATTTGAGGGCAGAAGGTCATATGCAGATCTGAGAATGAAGCTGATCGTGAGAGGGGCCAATGTGCCAAATGTCATTCCAAGTGAGACTTCTTTGGGAGTGCACTCTCCCACGTTGTCCATTGCCCTTGCTGGCTCTGCTGGACTGCTTTTTTTGGAGTCTTTTTTGGACTTCTTCTTTTCTCATCTCCTGAATCATCATGTCTCTTTTGGCTTTTCCTTTGGCCTTTGACCACCATTCAGTTTTGGTCATTCCCAGTCCTTGTCTGTTTGTCTGTGTGTGTGTCCTGTTATTTCTCTGATCTTGAGACTTTCTTTTGCAGAATCCATCGCCTCTTGAACTTTCCATTTCTGCCTGACTTCAGGTGGGGCTTGATTGCTTCTACCACCTTGTCTCCTGAGTCCTCCAGCATGCTTTGAAGTCTGATCTTCCCTGTTTTTGTATTCCTCCAGGATGAATTTCAGTGGTAGTTTCAGCTTTGCTTGGCGAGAGTACAGCGCTATGTCAGTCAGACAGGGTGGGACACCAAGCCATTTCCTTGTGACTTGTTGATTTTGGATTCCATTGCCTCCACCATGCTGGTGCAGATGTCGTACATCATCAGAGGCCATAGGAGCTTTGGTATCAGCATGAACTGCAGACACCAGACCTTGTATTTGCCAGGGAGCCCACACTGGTCAATGGTCTCCAAACCTTCCAACATCTGTTTGGTTTCTTTTGCTCTTTGTGTGTCTTTCAGCGTATCATCATACCATCTTCCAAGACTCTTGACTGGTTCTTCTGTAACTGTTTGCCAGATCAAGCCACACTATGTCCAGTCTTCATCTCTATGGCCTGGTTGGCAACACTGAAGACCACAGATTTGGCCACTTTTCCTTTCCTCAGTGAGAGACTCCGTGATTTCTTTGGCTTGAACTTCATTCTGGATGAGGCAACTATGTCATCCAGCCTCTCCAGCACATGACGTGTCTCGTCTTCTCAGGATGAAATCACTGTAGTGTTATCCATGAAGGCCTTGAGAGGGGGGCATCTTGTATCCATCGCCAAGGTCTTTTTTCTTGCGTTGCTTGTTACTGCTTTCAGATGACTTCCAGTGCCAACATGAACAGTATTGGGGAAATGGCACAGCCCATTGCAATGCCCACTTCCAAGTTGATCCAAATCTGTTGTGTACTCCTTGGTAGAGGAAGCGCATTGAGAAGCCATTGAAGTACTTCTTGAGCATGTCGCTGATGTTCTTTGGCACATGGTACATCTTGAGAGCCAACTGTATCATCTCATGGGGTACAGATCCATATGCGTTTGCCAGATCAAGCCACACTATGTCCAGGTCTTCATCTCTATGTCCAGGTCTTCATCTCATGGGGTACTGTATTTCAACAGTCTGCACAAACGCATTGAACGAGTTCAAGAGCTTTTGGCCACAGCCTGCCTGCAAGCAGTTGATATCTATTTTCTTTCTTGACACTATTTCAGTTTGACTCCCAAGCCTTCCTGGTCATCCAAGTTCTTCAGTAGGCCCAATCAGTTCTTGAGCAGCTGATGTGGAGAGTGTTGGATCTTCTGTGCCAGTTTGCCAGTTTGTGAAACGCTGATGTTGCAACATCATGATCAACACAGATGTAGTCGTATGCTTGCACATCCCACTCATCAAAGAGGTTTTCAGTCTCACTGTCCATACATTAGTCCTCTGTAGATTCATCTCTTTCCGTTGCCTTTTCGTCCATCATGAATCCAGCTTTGTGGAAGCCTTTGTTTCTTGTGCTTTCCATGCCTTGACTTTGTCCCATGCTTGTTTTAAGGTGCATGTGGGGTGTCAAGGAGAGCAAAGTGGCAATTTTCAGCAGCTCCTCCTGCATCTGTATATGCCATCAGCTCGAGAGCTTTGGCAATGCAATAGTGGACTTTCACATTTTGCATCATCTCTGCATTACCACGGCTGTCATTTTGATGTGGAGTTTGGTGGCAAGAAGAGGATATTTGTTGGATTTAGTGCCAGAGGGATCTTGTGTGCTGAACAGTTGTCAAGTACCAGCAGAACTTTGCATTTCTGCTGGTCCATCTCTCTGCCAAATGGCTGCAGCCAGTCCTTGAAAACGTCTGCCATCATCCATGCCTTGACATTGGCCTTGTAATCTGTGATGAAACACTTGACAACTCCACCCGATCGATCGGTGCCAAATCCCAGCTTGTACAACCCCCAAAAAGGCAGAATAGATTTAAAATCTATGCAAACTCTCCCCTCTCAAACTCCTCTCCCCCCCCCCCCCCCCCCCCCCCCCAATCACTCAATACAAAGGCCCCAGGCCTTTTCAGCCCCCCCCCCCCCCCCTTTCCTCTCTCTCTCTCTCTCTTAGAACGGCATGGGTGCCCAGCTTAACGCTGTATGTTACAAAGAAAGTTTATGTCACTCATGTAGACGTCACCGCCTTTCCCTCTCTCTCTCTCTCGCATTTATATTTCATCAGTGACTGACTAATATTCAGTGCACTACAGAGAACTCTCTCCCTCTTTCTCGCTCTTCACCCTCCTTCCCTACTACTCCCCCCACCCTCCACTCTCACCTAACGCCACGGCATGGGGCCTCGTGTTTGCAAAACCTCCTTCTGGCTCCTTACTTTCTCTCCCCCCCCCCCCCCCCCCCCCCCCCCCCCCCCCCTTCGTCCTCATTAATATTCACCCACCCACATGCACTGAGCACACAGCTGGCAGATGATGGAATTTATGTTGACCCGTGCGTGGTCGACTTAGCATTCGTTCTAAAAAATGTGTGCATAAATTATCGGTCATTGATCTTGGTGTGGTGCAAGGATAGTTTCTCTCATTTGTGATTGGCCAATCCCCAATCAAAGGGAGCAAAATGACAGACCAGTCTCCTCCCTCTCAATACCTTGAGTGGCAACCTGTCTCCAAGGATTAATCTAGAATACACAGTTTAGCATATAAACAGAGGACACATAGGATTGCACTTTCACTGTTCCTCAGACCAGCTGTAGGTGAAGCATGAAAAGACAGAGGAAACCAAGAGTGGGGGCACGGTTATCTCTTCCACTCTACTCCCAGTCTGAAGCTTTACTATTATTCCAGAAATGTAAGTTGAAACAATGTGTTACATTTCAAATCTATGCATTGATTATATGTATGCTGTGTGGTTTAGCAGTGTAACTTTGTCCTAATACATGATGACATTTATCAAAAAAGATGAATGCTTGTTCTGTGTAGTAGTTGGCTTGTCACCATGTGGTAAAAGCTGTCACCATGTGGTTATGATTCGTTGTTAACAATCTAACCACCATTCTATGTGTTCACTCTGACTTTTGCCAGCATTCTAATTAATCAATCGATTAATTAATTGTTTCTCGTGTTTGGTCGCTACTTTGTTGTCTATTTATTCATAAAATAGTTTTGTTTACAAAACCAGTCAGTTAGCACCTTAACTGTAAGGTTAGTAAACTGGTTCGTTGGTCTGTTGTTAGTTATTTCATACGTTTGCTCGTATGGTAGTTACTTAATAAGTCAGTCATTGCTTCTTCTCTGACGTGATTCTGTTTTATTGTAATAAAGCAATTAAAGTATAGTAATCATGTGCCTTTATCCATAGTTTGACAGTGATTGATTGATTTACGTATTTCATTTACTAAGTTCATCTTACCTGTAGTTTGAAATTGATTGATTTACTTGTTCATTTACTAAGTTCATCCATTTCATCCGTAAATAATAGGCTGTTCAAGTGTGTGGTGTGTGTGTGTGTGTGTGTGTGTGTGTTCCGTTCAGTTCAATTCAGAGGTTATTTTAACGTCGGTTCATCATCAATGATATTACACAATTTAAAAGGCAACAGAGATCATCAGAATATTTTCTCTCACCTCTGTCCTTCACATGTTTGAATCTATACACTCCACTCAGAATACTTCTGAAAATACTTGTTTCTTTTTTGCACATCTCTGACTGGCCAGTAACTTGTGCGATGTCTGAAATGCTTGTGTCATTTTAAATACTAGCTGGTTACCCAGCGTCGCCTGTGTATTGAGAGACAGACAGAACAGACAGACAGACAGAGACAGAGACAGAGAACAGAGTGAGGTCGATAGGCCTACATTACTCAGGTCTTCAGCCTCCGTACAACCATTTATTTCTTATAAACCGATTTATATAAAAATGTAGTGAAAAATAAGAAAGAACGGTTTTAACGGAGTTTTATTTTGATAAGATGTGGTGAATGGCGTTCCTAACATCCCTGTATATCTGTAAACTGAACGATCATTACAATAGTAATCAGGGCTTAAAATGGAAAACTCTAAATCTGAGGATTTTTTTCAGGTTCTGCTGAATTTTACTTTGCCTTCAGTCCCAAGTCATGATAAAGCGTTCTGTATTTACCTAAGTCAAAAGCAATATCATACAGAACATGTTTTTGTTTCTTTCTTAAACAGCAAAAGCAGTCTATATCTGTTTTCATTTATCACTCAAACTTCTTACATATTAATTCTACTTTTCACATAAAAAAAACCCCTTATGCCAGCGAAATTGAAACGTCAGAATATTGTCAGGTTGAGCTCGGTGCTTACTGCAAGGCCTGGGGATAGACAATGTTTTTTTTTTTTTCCCTGTGGTGCCAGGATGAACAGGCGATCACGGTTGCCAACTAGTGAGCAGCCCACATACAGCTGTCCATGCGCGAAGCAGGGCATGTCCAGGTGAACCAGCCACCGTCAGCAATTGTCCCTGGGCCTTGTTGATGGATTTGTTTACATCTGTTGGACGAATCTTTGGAGTTTGCCATGTCAAGATGTGGGCATGCAGGAGCGCGCTTTTGCCACTCAATGGTGTACATGTGGCACTTGGTGACGCCAAAGATACAGTCCTTGGTGATGAGATCCATCAGCTTCAGTACTTTCAGGTGGAACACTCAGGCCATGAGATCGTGTCGGTCTTGAGCACATTGTCATTCAGCCAGTTGATCTGTGATCTCATGCTAGGATGGGTTGCACGTGAGGGTCAAGAAGAGGTCTGGTTGTCCGTATTTCCTGACGTATGTCATGGCATCCTGCATGCATTCGTGCATGTATTGTGGACCACCTGTGAAAGAGGAGGGCAGGATGATGGACTGACCAATGTTGGCAGCAGCGGTGTCTTGAGCCACAGTATCTTTGAGGTGGATATACTCTGTTGCACGCAGGGTTTGCTGGTTGTACCGGAAGTATTGCAGGCGTTCTGTTTCAATTTTGCGTACATGTCAACCAAAAACTGACTAAAGAGGTGCCTGGCATTGAAAAGAGGGTTGAATCTTCCTGCTCGGATCATGATTCTGTAGGCATAGTAATCCATAGTGGACACTTTTTTTCTCAGAAGGAAAGCCTGTGGCTGGGTCAGCTTGATGCAGGTTAATGCTGTGACCATCCTCGCCGTGTGGGAAGAGCAGCGGGTACTGCACGGGCATCGTAAGATCTGTGTCTCTGCAACACGTTGAAGGTGACTATCATGCTTTTGGAGTACAATGTGACGCTTTCCAAAGTTCTGACCGACGATAACAACTGCAACTTCGTCTGCAAATGGAGAGCACTGAATCTGCACGGGTGCTGGTTTGCAGGGGCTTTGTCGGGTTGTATAACGATCCTGTGCTCAGGCAAGTGCACTTTGTCCAGGTCTGTCTTGATGCTGGCTGCATAAGGGTTGTGAGAATGAAGCGTGGCTTGCACGTGCTGAATGATCTCTTGTTTCACACTTTGGCATAACCTCGCAGCGTCTGGTAGCTTCTTTTTCACCATCTCCCATAAAGTAAATCTGGAGAAACTGTGGCTTGGTTGATGGCTGCGGCAGCAGGGACCCAGTGCCGTGGTAGACCTGTCCCCTGTACCTTGAATGTAGGCATGTATCCATGCAGCTTTACCTCCCGTGCACATCCGAAGCTAGTCATTTGGAAAGCAGAGTTATACTTTCATATGTTTGAAAGGACATGACTGGTGTCTGCAGAGTTCCCAAGGAGATAGAATCGAAGAGGCTCTGGCGGTTAAATCAGGGGTGGCAGTCTGACCTTGTCAATGTTGCAGCAGATTCCTTGTGCCTCCCTCTCCACTGCAGAGCATGGCAATGTGGGCACTCTGCTGACAAAGTGCCGATGATGGAAACGTCCTTGTGGTTACTGTCGAGGGTTGAAGCGCTGTAATGCAATGCCGAGTTAAGCCATCCGATTTTGGTCGGTCCTGATAAACCCCTAGCGCCTGTCACGTCTGTCATGTTCTTGTTCTATTCTAACCTGTCTATGCTGTTGACCTTCTTGCTGTCTATTTTTTTGCCTTGCGTTCTCTTTCACCTTTTCGTCTACCTTCCCTCTGTTTTAAAGTTTCTTGCTCTCTATGGGCTGCTTTGCATTCTTTGTCGCTTTTTTCATCTACCTACCCTCTGTTTGGTTGTCTCTTGGCGTCTACGTGCTGCCTTGCGTTTTCTGTCATCTTGCATATCTCTCTTCACTGTTTTCTTGTGATCGAGAATGTTGAACTCTGGCCATAGCAGAAGAGCGTGTGAGCCGGGTTCTCTCTTTGGGCGGCTTTGTCACGATTTTAAGTTCAATTGGAAGAATAAAACATATATAAATTAAAGACGGTTACTTCAGCCTTTCTAGGCGTGTATGTTTTGATATTTAAATCTATAAAACACAGAAGAAATTAGATGGAATCGCGATGCCCGAAAAACACAGACTATTTGGATGAGCCGAAAAGTTCGTCTGCTTCGGAGTTTGTACTAAAAAGAATAAATAATAATAGATTTGCGAATTAGAAATGGTTGTTGACTTACCACAGATCTACGCATGGTCAAGTAATAAAAAGAATTCTGATTATTGTCAAACGTTCATGATGTCATTCAGTCGCTGTGACGTGTGCAGCACAGTGAACATGCAAAGGACACAACGTCTTTTTCATGGGATTTCTCATTTCTTGTGCAAATTTTTTTTGTGAATACCTCACAGCTTTCTAATGTTGTTTACATAGTTTTTTGCCATGAATGACCTTCGTGAATCACAAGTTCTTGGTTTCATCCATAATTCAAATTAAATTTTTGGGCGTATGCGCATTTTGTTCGGTATTTTCTTCCCTTAAACATTCACGTGAACACTTTTCCAAATCTATTATGTAATAAATCCATTATATGAAGCTGAGTTTGTCTGTCATGTCTGTGGACACAAATTGCGTCACGACGCAATGCGATACCAAATTTGGTGCCGATCGGCCTAAAACTGTAGCCATGTAGTGTTCTGGTGTTCAGTTTTGCGTCTGTGGACGTGAATTGCGTCACGACGCAATGCGTCACGTGATCGCTGACCCAACGTTGCTGTTTGTAGGACACCAAGGATACCTGATACCAAATTTGGTGCCAATCAGCCTAAAACTGTGGCCGTGCAGTGTTCCGATGTTCATCTTTGTGTCTGTGGACGCAAATTGCGTCATGACGCAATGCGTCACGTGATTGCCGATCCAACGTTGCTGTTGTAGGACACCAAGGATACTTGATATCAAATTTGGTGGCGATGGCCCAAAACTGTGGCCGTGTATAAGCGAACAGACAGACAAACTCAGCTTTATATAATAGATAAGGTAGATTGTACAGTAATGATCCTCTGTGGAATGCATTGAATATTATAAGGTAGATTGTACAGTAATGATCCTGTATGGAATACAACAAAGGTTGTACAGTAATGATTATTCACAGAAATAACAGATTGTATAGCAATGATCATTCATGGGAATACACGAAGGCTGGCTTTTTCCCTCCCATAAGGACTTATTCAAGTGGTTGCGATGGAGATTATGTAAAGATATTTTACGACAGTCTGCAAACATTTTGACGTCATAAGTTATACATGAGTCAGGCTTAATGCGTCATTTCACCCAAATTCAGAACGCGTTTCGACCCCGTCTGGCCCTGGTGAGTTTGTCTGTAGTGTAGTGTTCCGATGTCCAGTTTGCGTCTGTGGACGCAAACTGCGTCACGAAGCAATGCGTCCACAGCTTTATTTTTCCATCCTACATGAGACATTTAGTGAAAGGACAAACCAACAAGGCTTTACACATTTCTAATCCAACATATGATCGCCGACCTGACGTTGCTGCTTGTAGGACAGCAAGGATACTTGATGCCAAATTTGGTGGTGATTGGCCTAAAAACTGTGGGCGTGTATAAGCGAACAGACAGACATGCAAACTGAGCTTTATATAATATACTACTGGCAAAAAGTTAAGGGCCACCTGTCATTTTGACGTTAGTGTCTGAGTTTGTAATAAATAGGCTTGAAACGAAGTCACAATGACCCAAACTTGGTTAGACATATTGAACAGATGTTCCTTAACAGATCACAACACCTAAAAACCCACTACGGTACAAGGTGGAGCGCAGCTGCACGTGCGGGGAACCACATAAAACCGGTAAAAAACGGGTGCCTGTGGGAGCATATGAGTTTGAAAAAAAAGGGTGAATGCTCGTGGTCAATCATGATGCACGTGCATGGCACCTCGTTCATGAACACAGATCAGATGCCGTTGGCCACAAATCTGTAAACAGAACTGTCGTCTACGCCAGCCCAAAAAGCATGGCACAAAGGCAAAGACTGGACCCTGCCGATCGTGGACGTGCCTTAGCGTTGATTGACGAAGGGATTTCTGGCCACGAGGTGGCTAGGCGTCTGAACGTGTCCCATTCCACCATCCAACGTCTTGTAGAGAGGTTTCAGTCCACTGGCAGTGTGCAGGATTGGCCACGATCAGGCCGTCCTCAGTGTACCAACAGACATGCTGACCGATTCCTCCTGCTGTCTGCCCTACGCAATCAGACTGTCACCTCATCCACCTTAAGGCGTGAGCTCCTGCAGGCTGCAAATGTCGATGTCAGTAGAAGACAGTTTGTAACCGTTTGCACAAGTTCGGGCTGTCATCCCGGAGACCAGCAGTCCGAGTACCACTTACTCCAGCTCTCACCGCAGAGCATGGGCAGACTGGTGTCGTCATCACGTTCACTGGGACGAGGCAGCAATGGTCTCGAGTGGTGTTCACAGATGAGTCCTGCTTCACCTTGGCATTCAATGACGGCAGGACCCGAGTGTGGTGAAGGCCAGGAGAACGTTTTGCTGACGCCACAGTTCGTGAGGTGGATCGTTACAGAGGGGGTTCTGTGATGGTCTGGGGTGGCTTCAGTCATCAAGATAGAACTCCCCTGTACGTCATTCAAGGCATGCTGACAGGGGTGTGGTACCATGACGAGATTGTGAGGCCCCTGATCCAGCTCGCCCTTCAGGCCATGGGTAACGCTGCTGTTTTCCAAGATGACAACGCCCGTCCACACCAAGCCCCGTGTCGTGGACGATCATCTGCAGCAAGAGGGGATCATTCAGATGCAGTGACCATCTCGCTCACCCGATCTGGCTCCAATTGAGCACCTCTGGGATGTCCTTGGACGGCGGGTAGCCCACAACCACCCCCCGCCTGTTGACGTGGCCCAGCTCACTCTCTTTCTGCAGCAGGAGTGGCAGGCCATACTGTGGGACACTCTTCGGACCCTGGTGGACTCCATGCGTCGACGTTGTGCCGCTTGCCTGGCGGCAAACGGTGGCTACACTCGGTACTGAATGGTGCAGTTTTCAGTTGTGGCTTATGTGACGATCCTGAGGAAGGGTGATGGACATTACAGCCCGCTGTCCGCGTTTGATTTGTTGATTTCGTGCAATGGTCCAATGAATTTGTTCTGAATAAATTTGGAAGATTTTGCATCCGTTCTTCTTAACATTGGCTGTAGTGTTTTGGTCTGGGAGACAGTGTTGACAATGGCCCTTAACTTTTTGCCAGTAATATAGATGGACAATCCTTTCAAAAATAAGTTATGCTGTATTCATAACTTTTAATTTTTATCGCCCTGTTAAAACTGGGCTAATGATGGATGGAACATTTGCCTTCACAGAAACGCCTAACATCAGGAGATAATTTTGTGTGCCATATGTTTAACCTAAGTTTAAGGGGGGCGTTTCTGTGTTTGTTGTGTGTGCTCTGTGCTGTCATATGTATATATATCTGCTAGGCGATTTGGTGTCGTAAGCATCATTCCTTCAGAGTTATGGGATTATGTTTGTTTTCTTGTGGGAGCAAGAGTTACCCTACTTGTTTCTTGTTTATAGCTTACTGTTCACTGCCACATTTCATATTTACTAAGTTTATTGATTATCTCTGTTACGTATCTTCGGCGGAAAGGCAATTCATGTAACTTCTTAGTGAAATTTCTGTTGTGTATATACAATTTTCCCAACACATGAAGTGTTTCACTTATAGATGGTTTCAGAGGACATTCAGAAATAGGCTGAACATTTCACGAAGCTCCCAGTTTAGCCAGATTATCTGCCATTTCATTCTACTTTCAGCCTCAGTGTGATGGTACCCAGCAGAATCAATGCCTCTACATCGATTTCTTAAACAGTGAAGAACGTGTTTACTTTCATAAAATAGATATATTCTGGCTTTGCAGTTCCATATGTGCAATGATTGTAGAACTGATTTCGAATCTACGTATAACAGTAAATGAAGGATGCCCACTGATGTGTTAAAAATGAACAACAAAGCCACTAGTATTGCATACAATTCTGCTGTATAAATAGAATAAAACTCCCTTTCCAACATGCATACACTGCCTCATATTTAACTCTGGTATTACAAATCTGGAACCACTTCCCCAGATTCTATGACTGACCCATCTGTATAAATTTTAAAATGATTGGGATATCTTGTATGTAAATGTTCTCAAGCTTCAACAGCTAATCTATACAAGTTTTCTTTTTAAATATTCTCATGGAGGCGTTTGATGAACAGACTGATTCTTTGATATTGAAATTATTTCAATATTACTGGCTGACAGAACATCATAAACACAAATTGGACTTAGGAAAATCTTTATCCGAGTCAACGAAAATTTCTTCTCAAACTGAATTTTAACCGAGAGAGACTCTGAACTTCATCGCCTTGGCCTACATTGTCGCATCGAACTGTGGTTGTTCATCAAGAGTTAAAATGCGTGCCTCTTTGTAACATTTCAGTGTATGTGTGTGTACCTGAACTCCCAGTCCTAATTTGATAGCTTTTGTCTGTTTTTTGTAGCTCCTTTCATGGAGAATCAGGCACAGAAAAAGAAACTAATTTTGATGGTATTAAGGCAAGTGATAAGTGCAAAAGGGTTTTTGTATTTTGACCCCAAGGTTGTCTGTTGATAATCTTAAGGATATTTAACCTTTTTCTCGCTTTGTTCAGCACATAATCTATGTGTACTTTCCACTTTAGCTTCGGTATTTAATATACTTTACAAAATTTACTTTTTACCAAAATCTTAGTAGATTACTCTAGAGAGTAAGTGAAGGTAGTAATTAAGGATTATGACCATTGTTAAAGAACATTAAATATGTTTTTTCACCTGAAAATTCTAGTCCATTTTCTTTCATATAAGTAGGCAATTTACCCAGTTCATTTTAAGATTTTGCACATGGATTAGGGTATTGCCCTCTTCCTTTAGCGTTTTTTAAAAACTAGTATTCATCCAAATTGCTATGTCATCTGCATTCTGTACCACATTTATATTTTGTGATAACAAGTTAGGAAGGTTACTAATAAGAACCCAGAAAAGAAGGGTCCGATGATTGATCTCTGATGAGGACGATGAAGAAAGAGAAGAGCAACAACAATCCCCCGCCCCCCACCCCACAACACACACAAACACTTTCAACATGCTGTCCATGTTTGAACATTTACAGGCGGTGTATTTAGGATTATGTCGGGGGATGTGCTACAGTTTGTGAACGGTAGATGCCATGATCAGGAATACAGACATTATTTTCACAAAAAAATACATACAAAATGATTGAAACGACATAGTCTTCAACTGGAAATAAAACGGTCCCCTGAACAAATGAGTCCAAGATTAGGGTGCAAACTAACCAAATGTACAAGTAACATTAAAGAATGAGTACAGGAACAAGAGTGGAGTAATGACAGCAACAGTTATTAAAGCAAAAAACAACTCGTTTATTTAAGACTTACTTTCATTGACTTGTTCATTTTCTTCATCTGTTTGTTTCATGAGTGAAATTGGACTCGTCTTTATTTTGAAATGTTGACTTTGTATTTTGTTTGTACGGCTTTAAGAACTTGCACATCATTTGTGACCAACCAGATATGGCTTCGTATTGTGGTTGGCTGACTATAAGTAACATGATTTGATTTATGTGCCGATTCATTTACTCAACATACGAGCGAGTCAGATAATTCTGTAAACCATGTTGTTTCTGTTGAAAAAGAAAAATACAAACAGTCCTTTCTTTTTCGTATATTTAAATGTACGCACGCATGTACGCACGCATGCGCGCGCGCGCACACACACTCGCACTCACACCCAAGAGGCAAACCAAATCGCGCTCGTCCATTTGAGCTTTCAGACATGCAAACTAATGCTATGGAAGCTCATGGATAGTGTGGCATTCCTGCTCGTTATTAACTCAACTCTTGAAATTCGTTCAACCATTCTTTCTGGTTCTTGTGTAACTCCCTTTCTGAGAGTATCAAGGGCGATCAACCCTATTCCCTCCCCTTTAAGCTTTCATCTGAAATAAAACAACAAACAATGTCAATAAGTGAACGATCACTCTCACCCCAAAACCGAACACTATCACCAAACAGAAATGATTGCCATTACTAGGATTTCAACCACTGTCACTTCAAATGTTATCAAACGGAAACGACTGACCACTGTCACCTTAAATGCTTTTAAACGGAAACGACTGACCACCTGTCAAAATCAACAAAAACAGAAAAAAAAAAAATGTAAGCAGTTCATAGATCTAGTCGATCTGGGGCCTTGCGGAATCTTCTGGGCCGTTCAGCCAAGGCAAGAGTAGGCCCCTAGGTATCTAAAGCATTGCAGTCTGGAGACACCATAGCACAGGGTGACCTCTGCCGGCATGCAGGGGTCTGGAACAAACAGGTAAATTTGGCCATTCAGGAACCAGGAGCGATCACTGGGGTAACTGATTCCAGGAAGAGGACCTAGGAAGCTTAGGAACAATGGGGGTTGTGGGCTCCTCACTGGGAAAAGTAGGGGTCAGCAAAAACAGGAAGAGGTAGGTTCGCAGATCCTTTGTCAACAGTCCAATGTTTGCAGATGTGATCAATGTGGCGCCTGATCACACGGCCATCTCCTATCTGAACCCTGAAGGAGAGATGGCCTGTGACTTCAGCAACACTTCCAAGCAGTCAAGTCTTGCCAGATCCGAAGTTGCGAACATATATACTTTGTCACCAACTGCGTAGTCTCCGTCTTTTGCACTGCAATCATGATACATCTTCTGCTTTGACTGGATATCTTCAATCTTGCAAGACAGTGTTGGCCGTGTTAAATCAAGATGCGTCGTTAGTCTCCGTTTCATGAGGAGTTCTGCACGGGGCACACACCAGTAGTTGAATGAGGTGTGATGTGCTGCTGAAGGAAGGAAAAAGTGGCCAAGGTGTTCCAAAGTGAGTTTGGGTGACATCCTCATGGACTCTTTGGATACCTGAACTGCTCTTTCTGCGAGGCCATTTGAAGCTGGATGGTACAGTGAGACAAGAACATGGTGAATGCCTAGAAAATGAGTGAAGGTTTTGAACTATGTGCGCGCGTGAATGTAGGGCTGTTGTCACCCACAATTGTATCTGGTAGTCCATGTGTAGAGAAGAGTTCTCTTAGACGGCAAATTGTCTTCTCTGCTGTAATCTTGGTCATCAGCTTTATCTTCGACCACTTAGAATGTGAACCAGCCAGCACAGAAAACATGCGTCCCATGAAAGGTCCGGTAATGTCCACATGCAGTCTGGACCATGGTTTTTCAGGCCACTCCCAACGATGAAGTGGAGCCTTTTGAGGCATGTGACGAACTTGTTGACATGCTTCACACTCTCTGACTGTAGTTTCTATGTCACTATCAAGTCCTGGCCACCACACATAAGAGTGAATAATGCACTACACTTTGCAGACACCTGGATGACAAGAATGAAGCTCTTCCAGCATTGCTTGCCTACAAATCGGAGGTACGACGACTCTGTTTCGTAAGACTAGACAACCACTCTCAACACACAGTTCTGTTTCACGAGTCTTGTACGATGTCAGTTGTTCTTGCCATTTTCCCGGAAATTCTGCAGGCCATCCTGTCAACGTATATTTCTTGACCAGTGAAAGTACAGGGTCACGATCAGTCTCTGCCTGGATGTCAGCTGAAGTCACTGGTGTCGTGGAAAGATGGTCCATCAGGAAGATGAACTCTTTTGGAGTTTGGAGTTTTAGAGCAGCACTGGCATTTGGCATGGGCAGTCTGCTAAGAGCATCAGCATGTGTCATTGTGGCTCCTGACTTATCTTGGATAGTGTATGTGTACAGTAACAACTGCATTGCCCATCTTTGAATCCTGGTAGAAACCTCTCGTGGGATGGTTTTCTTTTCACTGAACAATGTCATCAAGGGCTTGTGATCAGTGTACAAGCAAAAATGGCAGCCAGAGAGATAGTCACGGAAATTTTTTTTACTCTGAAGGCGATTGCAAGGCCTTCCCTTTCAATGTTGGAGTCATTTCGTTCAGCTTTGTTCAGTGACCTTGAGGCATAGGCAATGGGGCGCTCAGAACCATCAGGAAACTTGTGGGCTAGAACTGCTCTTAGGCCCACTGCAGAAGCGTCACAAGACAAGGTCACATCCAGGTCTGGATTGAAATGTACCAGGAGACTGGCTGACAGAAGCATGTCCTTCACTTTTTTGAAAGCTTGAACCTGCTGTACTCTCCCCAGCTGAAAACAACACCTTTGCAAAGGAGATTTCAGTGGAAACAGCACGGTTGACAGCTGAGGCATTAATCTCCCAAAGAAGTTGATGAGACCAAGGAATGACTTCAACTCTGCTGCGTTCTGGGGTGTTGGGGCATCTTGGACAGCCTTGACTTTCTCAGTTGTCTGCTTGAGTCCTGCGTTGATTCAGTGACCAAAGTATGTGACCTCAGCCAGCATGAACTCACATTTTTCTTTCTTAAAACGAAAACATTTTGCTTCAAGTCTGCAAAATACTTCCTGAGGTTGTGACGTGACGCTTGACACCACCATCCGATCAGTCCCACTAAAACACCAAACCAAAGAATAGATTTCAAATCTATGCCCACTCTCCCCCTCTCAACCCCCTCCTTCCCCCCCTTTCTTGCTTAGGACGGTGCGAAAGGCCCGACTGACACGATCTATGACACAGGAAAAACTTGCGTCATGGGAAATGCGTGCCGCCTTTCGTTCTCTACCTCCCTTCCCCTCTCTCAACCCTCCCTCCCCCCATGCTGTGCGATACTACGCAGCGTGGGATGTGCGTTCTAACAACAGCCCGTCTCTCACCCCCCCCCCCCCCCCCTCTACCCCGCGACACAAAGGCATGTTGCGGCGCTCTCCACCACCACCACCACCACCACCACCCCCCCCCCCCCCCCCCCTTTCATACCTACAGTCCCCGTCCTCGCAGAGACACCTATGCGGACGCATAAATAAATTAACTGGGGCTCACGGACAACTCTACGGATGCATAAATTATCCCGTGCCGATTAGGTTCAAACAATTTCCGAGCGATTGGTGACTAGACTAAATCCCCTCCCCCTCTCACCCCTGATGGGTGAATGACAGTTTGTTGAAATTTGATTCGGCAAGCGAGAGATTCATATACTAGGCACACACAGGCGCAACTTCACTGACCCCTCAGGACTGCCTGTAGACAAGAGCAGAGGAAGACAAAGGGACAGAGGCCTAGTAAACTCTTGGTAACTCTTTGATCTCAAGTCATTCACTGTTCATTCCCAGGAAAAGTGAGTTGGAACTCTGTTTTACATTTTTGAATCTATGTATTGATTTTATGTATGCTGTGTGTGTTAGCATTGTAACTTTGTACAAATGCTTAGCACATTTATCAAACTGATGAATGATTATTCTGTGTAGTAGTTTGCTTGCCATCATATGGCAAAAGCTCCCTCCCAGTGGTTTTGATTCTTTGTTAACAATCTGACCACTGCTCTTTGTGTTCACCCTGACTTTTGTCAGTATGCAACTCTGTCTGTTAAGATAATAATTCAATGATTAATTTTGATCAGGAAAACAGTATGCCTGTGCTAGGTAAAAACTGCTACTACTGATTTATAAATACTGGTGATTATTGGAATGATTTGTAGTGTATGACTTTAAGTCTACACCACATGTGTACTTGGACTAAGCATAGCCCAAGTCAGTGTGATTTAATTCATATGAAACAAGGAAGAGTTGTTTAACTAAAAAACTGTAACATTGTATTACTGTCTCCTACCTTTTTGTAAGCTTAACTTAGCCTTTAAACAAAAGTGGAGGTTAATAGTTATAGCAGAAACTCTACCATAGAGAAAACTTTGCTGGCTGAGTCTCACACCCCCTCCTCTGAAAGAAAGAGGAGAGAAAGGGTAAATGTGTGCACTCGACAAGCCAGCCATCAGATTCTCATCTACAGATCAAGTTCTCTTTATCGCAGAACTGGGATCCTGGTCACGCTGCACATTGCGTGAACCAGGAGCTGGGACTTCGCCAGAAACCAGGGCGACACCAGACAACACAAATCTACACACCATGGGGCAGTCACCAGCCACAGGAGATCAACTACTTCTCTCCGAAGCAAAGCTAAGTTTGCTTACCACCTGGACTCAAACCCATCAGACCCTTACCCTCACTTTATGATGAAACAGTGAGAACCTGTGTCTATGAGTACCATTCTGGCTACAGCACTGGGTGCTAGCAAGCAGATGGATGGATGTATAATAACCATATACATTCAGTGTAACTTAGACAGAACCCCTGTATGCCAACTTAAGCTTGCTGCACAGAGTGCAAGCGAGTAAAGTAGGAGTGAGGAAGGACCCCTCATTGTGGTAGTCCAATGAGAACTGAAACTCAGTCTATGGAAGTGACACGCCATTTCTTATCTATGTGTAAGTAATAAAAGTTGATGTGTGAAAGTGCACTTAACTTGTGTCAGTTCCCTGTTGTTCAATCGAATGTTGAATGTTTGAACTTCTCTCTTCAATTCTGTATCTCGGAGCTATAAGTACTTTTAATTAAGAGTACAAGCCTAAGGAAAATTATCTCAGAGCCATTCTTCTGTATTTTATCAACACTCGGAACAAATAAAAATTTCTTTGATGACTAGTACCGGAAAGTTGCTCCTTCCACCACTAGTAAGAGAGGGGGTGTAGGTGAAATGTAAGATAATTCTCATAGAGAAATTATTCTAAGTCCTTCCCCTAGAGGACCCCTACACATCTGCTTTTGCTACAGTGTTTACTGGCACTTTGTTGTCACCACACAAGCGCACAGTTCCATCAGGCTTTAGAACTGGCATGACCGGTGCTGCCCAAGCCGAGAGCGTAACTGGCTCAATGATTCCTTCATCTTCCAGTCGCTGGATTTCAGCTTCAATCTTGTCCCTGAGTGCGTATGGTACAGTTCTAGCTTTGTAGAATTTGGGTCTGCTGTTATCTTCAGCATGAAGTGTGACTGGACATGACTCGACATGTCCCAGTTCATCCTTGAAGAGATTAGGAAAACTGGTCACATTCTGCTAAGGCTGAGGGTGGTTTCATTGACATTTGATTCATCAGAATCGCTGTTTCCATGTCCAAACCTCGGATCCGGTTCCTTCCTAGTAGACTGGGGTCCACTTCCACTTACCACAAAGAGAGGTAGAATGGCAGACTTGCCTTGGTGTAAACTTGGACTAGAGCTTTCCCTTGTACTGGGATTGATTGGTCAGTGTATGTTTTCAATGTTGTCTCACAGTCCATCAGCGAAATACTCTTGTCCAACACGTTATCAAACGTTCTAGCGTTGATGAGAATGACTGAAGCTCTGGTATCAACTTCAAAGACCATAGGTTTGCCTTCAACCTGTAGTGTGACTGTATATGGTTTACTGTCTTTCTTTTCAGTGTGCATCACCATCTCTATGTCCTCATGGCTTTCAGAGATGAACTCTGGGAAGGAAGACGTCGCAGTTTTGTTCTTTGAACGACATACATCTGCCAAATGTTCAATTTCCTTGAAGTGATTACAAGTGTAGTTCTTGAAAGGGCTACTTGCAGTAGAATGCATTTTACCACATTGGTAGCACTTGTTGCTCTGGTTTTGTATGTTGCTGGTTTTGTCAAAGGCTTTTGACATTGGTGCCTTTTTTTTTAATCACGTTCACATACCTCTATAGTTACTACAGTTGGTAAGGTCTCCTTTCTTTGGCAGTTTGATGACAATGTCTTCCCTCCACTCTGCTGGAATGTTATCTTTTCCCCATATCTTCTAACTACAGAGGGAACATGCTCCTGTCAGTGCCAGGCAAGGTTCTAAACCGAGTGCTATTGGAGAAGATGAAGGAAGCAGTTGACCCAAAGCTCCAAGACCAGCAGGCGGCGGACTTCCAGCGAAACAGATCCTGTGCCGACCAGATTGCCAGCCTCAGGATCATCTTTGAACAGTCCTTGGAGTGGAACTCGCCCCTTTACATCAACTATAAAAAGGCCTTCGACAGTAGATAGAAAGACACTATGGAAGCTACTGAGACACTATGGAATACCAGAGAAGACCACCTCTCTCATCCGGAACACCTATCAGGATATGAACTGCAGGGGCTCATGCAGGCCAGTTGTCAGACGGTTTTGAGGTGAAGACAGGAGTGCGCCAGGGATGTCTGTTGTCACCTTTCCTCTTTCTCCTGGTCATCGACTGGATCATGAAGACCACAACAGGCAGGAAACAATGGGATACAATGGACACTCTGGACGACCTTGACTTTGCTGACGACCTGGCATTCCTCTCCCACAGTCACACACAGATGCAGGACAAGACCATCCACCTTGAGAGAACATCAGCAGGAACAGGGCTCAAGACAAACAAGAAGAAGATAGAGCTGATGAAGATCAACCACAGGGCAGCAGCCCAGTCACAGTCAGAGGCGAGCACATCAGGAAAGTAGATTCCTTTGTCTACTTGGGAAGCGTAGTTGACAAGCAGGGGGGCACTGACCGAGACATCATAGTCAGGATAGGCAAGGCGCGAGCAGCATTTACCATGCTAAAGAACATCTGGGCCTCAGGAGAGATGACAAGGTCAACAAAATTGCGTATCTTTAATTCAAACATGAAGTCGGTTCTGCTCTGCAGCTGAGAGACTTGGAGAATGACCACGGCAATACAGAAAAAAAATTCAGACCTTCATCAACACCTGTCTGAGGCGCATCTTCAAAATCAGATGGCCAGGAAGATCAACAATGAAGATCTATTGAAGCAAGCAGGACAGGAACCAGTGGCCAAGCAGATTCTGCAGAGGAAGTGGGGCTGGATTGGGCACACTCTCAGGAAGCTAGCATCCAGCACCGCATGCCAAGCTCTGAAATGGAACCCGCAGGGGGAAAGGAAGAGAGGCTGACCTTGCAGCAGCTGGAGGTGAGACACTGAGGCAGAGATAAAGAGGCAGGGGACCAACTGGACAGGCATTCTGCAAGCAGCCCAGAACCGAGTGCAATGGCAGAGTGTTGTCAATGGCCTATGCTCACCCTTGAGCTATGGGCCTAAGTAAGTAAGTACATTCACATCAGGTGTAGATGGTGGCTCATCCGAGAACTTTGGGTGTAGAACTGCAGAGTGACTTGTTGCTGTTTCCACAGCATGGGCAATTTCCACTGCCTTGGACAAGGTGAGATCTTTCTCAGATAGCAGATTTCTGAGTTGTGACATCAGAAAGGCCACACACAAATCGATCTCTAAGTGCTTCCTGCAAAAAATTGTCCAAATTCACACGTGGATGCTAAACGTAAGTTCCGCTGCAAAATCATTCACAGTTTCCAACTCGTTCTGTTTTCTGCTGTGAAATTTGAATCTGTCACCTATGACCAGCGGCTTGGGTGATACATGTGCCTTAAGAATGTCAACAAGCTGATTGTGTTTTTGTAGCTGGTGTGTCAGGTGAGCACAGCGAACGAAGCAGTGAATAGTATTTTGCACCAATAACTGACAAGAACACACTTTTCTTTTTACCACCAGCTATGTCATTTGCTTCAAAGTACATAGTTAGACGTTCAATGTAACAGTCAAAATTTTCCACTGCCGGATTGAATTCGTCAAATTTAAGTATGTTAGCCATTCTGAATGAAAAAACTTCCTTTCAGTTTTAGCAAAACAAGAACTGAACCGGCCACACAGCTTTCACGCCCTGACACAGAGTTGACTGGGCCTAAAGTAAACCAGTGTCACTATAGCTTGCTAACATGAATGAACAACAATCAATTTCTCCGAGAAGTATCGCTCTTGTGAGAACTATTATTATTGTACTGAATTCATAAAAAAGGCTTATGAACTTCCCTGCATGAGTCTTGAATCCTTGTCGCCAGTGTGACATTCTTGCTTGTTGTTAACTCAACTCTTGAAGTTCATTCAACCATTGTTTCTGGTTCTTTTGTAACTCCCTTTCCCCGAGTATCAAGGGTGATCAACCCAACAGATTGCACTGCTTCTACATCTTCTGTCAAAGTCAAGATATGCGATGAGTCTGTTACATTTGTTAATGATATCAGTGCATCTGTCAGAATCATTAGTGAACACATGTACAATATGCTACCTGCTGAAGACATGCTGAAGCCTACCAGCACAAAGATCTTTGCATGTGCCAATCATATTTCTGTCAAGGTTCTTGGACAGTTTCAGACAGTCATTTCAGACATGGACACTTCACTTTATATCATACTGTTCATTGTCATCTCCAGTTACAGCCATCCCCTGAGTGCAGGTACTGCCCAATAACAGCGAGTCATTTCTTTTTGTATTTGCCTCAATAGTGACCCCAAATTTTGTGCTGCTGACCAACTGTGTCAAAACACCAGATTGTTTTTGATGGAATGGGCAAGATGACAAGTGTATTAGTGAAATTTTGTATTGATTGGTCAGTGCAACCTACAGCACGACCACACCACCTTTGAAAGAACATAAAAAACTTGTGTGGCTCAGAACACTGCATGTAATTTAAAAAGAAAGCAGATAACCGATCAACTCAATGGATCCTCCTCCACTGTAGCCCAAGAAGCTATATGCGCGAGTTGCATCTGCGTCAACCTACTTTTACCAAACCAGACCATCCAGTGTACTCATCACATCACGCCAAAGATACACGATATTTTGATGAAGCACAGTCAAGCTACCGTGTTCAGCTAGATCGGTCTATTATCTGAACTGCGGATCTGCAACATATTTCCGTTCATCCACTAGTACACTTTCATGTTTTAATTTGTTGATGTGTGATCCTCACCGTCCCTGAACTATCAGTGGTGTGCTTGTGACAGTCTTCATGGAAGTGCCCACTTTCCAATTGTCTTCAAATGCGATACTAAAGAAAGCTGCAGTTCACCTGATGTGATGATTAGTCAACGATACTATCTGTTCCTACCCCCAACATCTTGTACAAATTATACAAACACACACACACACACCCTGTCTACTTCCTCCTTCTTTGCCCCTTTCTTTCTTTCTCTCTCCCTTTTGTCTCACAAATGGCAATAACGTTAACACTGCCATCACCCCCACCCCTACCCCTTCCTTACCATCTCAAACTCCTCACTCTTCCTGTAGTCATTTTGAAGTTGCTGGCAGCCCGACTTTAGAAACCATGACAGAGAAAAGTTACATACTTTCGAAGTAGTAGCTCCCTCCACTTCCCTCCCCCTTTCCTTCCCTCTTGTTTATCTCACGCACAGAGATCAATCATCTTGGGTTAAGGCAAAGAGAACCATGCTCCCTCCCCCCCCTTTCCCCTACTAGGTGCCATGGCAACCAGACGTGCGTGATGCAATCATGTTAAATGGTCCCTTGTCAATTGGCATGTGCTGATACAGGCGCTTTAAATTCAAACCCAGACAGGTGGAAAAGCATGTGTTTTCAAATGTTCTATACCGTTCCCATCCACTGTAAGTGGTGGGGTATGACCAACCCCTCCCCCTCCCCTTTTCTTTGTCTTTAGTAACACAAAGCCAACCAGAACAGGAAACAGAACAAGTGACTCACGGGGAGCAAATCACTGCCTCCACAGACCAGCTGTAGATGGATCAACCCAGTGTTTCCACACAGACAACACAAGTGCACCAAAGAGAGTGAATGTTTATCCCACCTTCTCTGATCCGGTCTAAGGTTCACCGATCACCCAGAACTGCAAGCTGAAACTATGTTTCTAAATTTTGAGACTTTGCATGCTTGTGGTTTAACAGTATAACTTTATGCCAGTATTGGTGACATCCATCAAGGTGATGAATACGGATTCTGTTGTAACAGTTTGTTTGCCACAACTTGGTAAAAACTATTATGAGGCTTGGTTAAGATTTTTTGTTAACAATCTGATCAACTTTGTTTTTAATCAGACTTTTGCCAGTATTCAATACAATCTGTTAAGATGATAATTGAATGATACATTCTGACAGGAAGAGCAGTATGTCTGTACTAGGTGGAAACTGTTAAGATGATTTATGACTAATGGTTATTGTTGGAATGCTTTGTAGTGTGTGACTGCAAGTCTACACCACATGTGTACTTGGGCTTACTGTATTCCAAGTAACTGCAATTTAATTCACAAAAACATTGAAGACTTATTGACTAAAACTGTTTAGCACTGTATTATGTCTCCTACCCTTTGTTACACTCCACTCAAAATCTGAACAAAAGTGTTGATTGATAATAAGGCAGATATATCTATGTCGGTCTAATCCTCTGTCAGCTGAGATCTCACACATTTACTGAAAGCCAGAGGGCAAGTGTGTGAACTCGACAAGCCAGACTCTCAACTACTTTACCACAGACCAGGTTCTGTTTGTTTTAGTTCTGATGTTGGAGAAGATAGCTGATCTCTCTCTAGTGGCTGGTTACTGATCCACTTCTTGGTAGACCAGCCGATCAAGTTGGCTGCAGTTTGTGTTCGTTACCGGGCATGCCTAGAGTAGGTAGAAAGAAGTGAATCAGTCACCAGTCACTGATGAGAGATCAACTATCCTCTCTAACATCGGATAAGGTTTGATATATCCCAAGTGGACTCCACCTCAATTCATCCAGAACTTTCCCTCTCTTAATGATGAAACAGTGAGAACCAAAACTCAGCATGAATTGATATTTCACCCTTGTATAAACAAGTACAGTTGATATGTGAAAGTACTTTCAAGCGACATTTTTTTAATGGTAGAAGCACACACACACACACACACACACACACACACACACAGAGTGGATTTGAAAGGAAAAGCGTAAAAGAAATGACAAAAAAGAAAAAAGTTGAAAAAGTTATCGAGAAAATCAAAGGGAAAAACACCTATCCATCCTATCATCACCTGAAACTTGCTGATGTTCTGATTACTGATAAACAAGCTGCTGCCGATCTGTTGGCCTCCACATTGAACAAAAGTTGTCCCCCACAAATAAATCTGCTACCTTCTTGAAAATCACACAACTAAAACAAAAATGTCCCTGTGAGTTTTCTTCAGACAAGACTAAAGTCTACAATCTGCCATTTTCAATCCATGATCTGAAATAAGCTCTGCAAAACTGCTGGATTCTGCTCCTTGTTTCGAATACATGCATTATCAACACCTGAAAAATTCTCAGGGTACTGTCTCCAGACCCTTCTAAATGTCTGACGACATGTCTGGACCACAGGGTACTTCTGACCTCCTGGCAGAAAGCCCTCATCATTTCAAAACCTTTTCCTTGTTTCTGATTCAAGAGTTGCAGCCAATATCCAAGTCCTGAAATGGTTTTGATGAACTGAAATGTATTTTCTGTTTCTTGGAAGGAGGGGTGGGGGGGGGGGGGGGGGGGGGGGGGGGGGGGGGGGGGGAGGGAGGGGGGGGAGGGGGGGGTTTTTGGCTTTTTTTTTAAAGTTAAGAAGGCCTTTAAAAAGAAATTTCATCCTTCTGTTACCCAAACACTATGGAGTCCAACTTGGGGGTCAGGATCAAGAAATCAGTCTTGACCCCATCCTGGCTTCCAAGGGGGGGGGGGGGGGGGGGGGGGGCGATTGCAACATACAGAAGCCCCTGACCAAGCACAATTCCTGGGGACAGCCACACACATGCACATACATACATACATGCACACATGTGCACATGCGCACACACACACACAAGCACGCACACATGAGGGAGGGCACATACACACACATATGCCTACACACACATCATACACACACCCATGCGCTCGCACACACACAGCTCTAAATACCCATACACACAAGTGTGTACAGTCACAACACACATATACAATGACAATAATGACACGACCAATGTAGTAGGTAGGAATTCAAGGTCTTACCAGAGCATTGGGATAACTTGTAACATTGGCGAAGTCATAGCCTTGAGATCCTCTTCTTAAATTCCCTCATCTTAGTGACTAATTCATTTATCCATCAGCTTTAAATCATGCGCAGTGTGTCTCAAAAACTTTGTGGATGTGGTGTAGCCTATATGGACTAGTCCGCATGCAATGACACCTCCTTGATGAAACTGACACTGTAATTTGTTCGTTCCTTTTTTTGGCAGCTAAATAATTTCATTTTTGCTTTTATGTTTCAGTCTCTACTTGCAGTCACACTACTTTGAAACCAACTAAAAACTGGGCATTTACAAAGCACTTCACTGCATTGCATATCATTTTTTCACCCTGCTAAATCTGTTAAATCTCTTCATAAATCCTCCTTATCAAAAAGTTACATTCTTATTCTTTTCTTATAGACAACTGCTACATCCCCTCCATAGAAAAAAGAAAAACTATAATGGCACAGGCACAATATATGGATATAAAGATGAACAAACAGCATTATATGAGGAATGTCTATGGGTCACATCAAAGTAATACTTGCACAGAACAATCACATGCAACCATTCTTGCATGAGAAAACTATTCTAATGACTGCTACAGTTCCATTTCGTTATCACACCATGATTTGTGGATAAACTAAAAAAAAAAAAAACAACTCAGAGCTTGCAATCTGCAAAGTTGGGGGCCACATGGTCTCCTGGCAACTTAATATTGCAGATCACATGAAAATGGGCCTTTCCTTGTGGCCCCGATCTGTCAGGTACATACAGTACCCGGTTTTTATTGGGATGACTCTTGTCCAGCTCAGCCAGGGTCTTGTTATGGATGATGGTGAGAGGCGGGCCCTCGGGATCCACAGCTTGAGGGTACAGACTGTCACCTGAACACACACACACACACACACACACACACACATAAAAATAGTATGGACTTTCTGCGATTACAAGAAGAGAGTATATCCAAACAAGCAGAAATCAATACTACCTGGAAAACAAGGTAAAAGAACATTGTAATGGCGATATGCTATGCAAATCCCTGTCATCAGGCACTGTAGGAGTTGTTTTGTTTGGTATCAAACATTACTGGAGAGGTCCTGCAGCCTTCATGGTATTTCACTATTCAGATATAACTCCAGGATGATGATAACTGGAATTTGAAATTTGTTCTGCGGAGCCTGGGTCTGTTAGTAACTGTCATTTGTTGTACTACAGACAAACACCATGCATGCTTGAGCACACACACTCAATTACAGTCATTTTGCTTACATATATGACATGAAAAGAAGTGATGTCAATGAACAATGGTGAGAAAGTAGTTTTCATACCAATTTGATTTCAGGGGAAAAAAAAACTGCCTTTCAGCAAATATACATCAATTTGAATCTCATACAAGCAAATTAATTTCAAGGAAAGGAGTTGAAAAAAGATAAATCCCAGATATATGTCAATGACAGTTGAGAGTTATGGACTGTATATATATCTGGCATCTGAATCAGCTGAAGCACATACACCCTCTGTGCGGAAAAAGCACTTAAGAACCCATGCAGTTTCCCTGTTGTTTTTGGTACTCTCTCTTTGTCTGTATGCATGAAAACTAGTAAAGACAGCAGACCTTCATCAGATTTTGTAACTGTACTACGCTCTACTGATGATGAGGTCTCTAGGTTCAAAAATGAAGAAATGAAATTTTTGTTTACTGTATTTCTTTTTTTTTTTTTTTTGCTGTCCCAACCGGTGCCACCTCAGAGGCTGCTCATTCTGACAACCTGTCCACAGCCACAGCCTGGTCGGCCCTGCCGCAGCCCCACCGCACCGGCAATCCACAGGGAGCAGTCAATGTCAAGTTGTCAAGAGGCAACCCACCAAAGGAGAGACTACACTGCTGCCGAGTCACTTCGGTGGTTCAGTGGCGCCTGTTCTGATCTAACATAGGCAGGACACCACCTACTAAGCCCCCTACTGATGACAATAATTGCTTATCATGGAGCCGGCATGAGTGAGCTCTCCCTCCGGAGGGCGTCACCACATCTGTCAAACAATAGAACCCATGGACTCGCCGATACTGGTGACCCTGAGGGAACCAAACCAAAGCAACAGACGTGGAGAGGACATTGAAATTGAGGTCACCATGAGAGCAGGGCATGAAGGGCCACAGAATTTGAGACATTTTTTTTTTTATGCTGATCGATGAGAATGAGGATGATTAAGATGATGCTACTGATTTCCATTTTGGTCTGAGACTGCATGACAGGGCTGTACTCTACACTTCCTTTCATAATATATCCCGGCAACAGCCAGGCCCGAGAGATACAGGCACCTGCAGTGTTGGTCAGGAAATTTGAGCAACACTCTCAGAAATGCATCCATAAAATGGATGAAACTCGATTGTGTGGTCCCAGTCTTCCCAACTAAGTCCGCAGCAAACTCAACTCTGGGTAGGAGCCGGTCAGGATAGAAAAACCCACATGACTCTGATGGGATTCGAACCCACGACCTCCCAGCCGGGAGTCCGCGACACTAACCCTTCACCATGGTGGCTGGTTTTACTGTATTTCTTGTTTGTTTATAACATTAGTGCACTGGGACTTTCCTACACACTGCTCCATACAACTGTTCTTCCCTGTTTCCACCCACAAACTGTCTCCTGCACCTCCACCTCCCCTCTCCTCGGCTCTACTTAAACATTTCATAGAACAGAGTGATAAAAAAAAAATCTGGAGGAAAGGAAGAAGAAATATTTGACCAAGTTAACCAACACCTAACTCAGACTGGCACTGATGATGAATTACGGCATCTGAACTGGATGATGCAATAGCCAGATGCACCAAGGATAGTGCTCCAGGACCAGACAAAGTACAGTATGCAGATATCAAACAGCTCTCAGAAGAGGACAGAGCCAAACTCTTCAGCCTGTACTGGAAGAGTTTTGATAAAGGCTATGTCCCAGAAGACTGGACACACAGCTACCTGAAAGCTTTACCAAAGCCAGGAAAAGATCATCAGCTAAATCACTAACGCATACTCACTATGCAAAATATATAGCAGGAAAGCTCATGGAATGAATCATAGCAAGAAAACTCGCAAGAGATCTTTAAAGTCGACAGATCCTCCCATCAAATCAAGAAGGCTACAGAACAGGTAAAAGTACATGGGAAAATGCGGTTGCTTTTGCCTATGAAGTGTACAAAGGACTCCAAAGAAAGGAAGAAACACTAGCTTTTGCAATAGATCTGGAAGATGCATACAACAAAGTCCAGTTTTCGCTTCTCATGGAACTACTCCTTGACTATGGAGTGAGTAAGACACTTACACGATGGATAGCAGCCGCACATCGGGAGCGAACTGTCATCCTACAATTTGGAGACTGAACTTCTGAGCCTCATAAACTTTCTATGGATTACCTCAAGGTTCTCCTCTTTCCCCTGTTTTGTACAATGTTTGCACCCAAGCAGACATCAAGAGAAACGGAATTGTTTGAATGATGACATTTGCAGATGATGGTCTGATCTACAAAGCATCAAAGAATGCTGAAGAAAGAATGAAAGCGGTTCAGCAGCAACAGTTGAACAACATTGCTCAGTGGCGTCAAGAAACTGGATCGTCCATCAACCCTACAAAAGCCCAGACATTAGTCTGCACCTCAACAACGAGACATCAGAACAAGTATTCTCACCAGTTTCCTTCAATGGAATACCAATTGAATCAACTAACAACCTACGCTATTTGGGGTGTAGGTTTTGACAGAATGCTAACCTTTAGAAAGCATGTTGAGAATATTGTTCTTAAATGCAAAAAAGGCTTATCTGCCATGAAAGCAATGGATGCTAAAGGCATGGAACACAGCACCATCTCTACCGACTGTATCACGCACCTGTACTCGGTGTGATAGATTATGGATTAGGGCTTACAACACTGTCCAACAGCAATCTTCTCAAATTAGAAAGAATTCAAAATGAAGCAATGAGTTTGATCCTGGGAACCACAAAGGACACACCAGTTCAAACTATGCGATACCTGCTCGACCTTCCTTCAATGCAGACAAGGCACAAGCTAGAACATGTCAAGGCATATTTCAGAGCACTTGAAAATCCTCAAAACCCACTTCATGCGGCAGTCAAGGAAACAAAAGGCACTCGGCTAGGACGTGGAAAATCATGGATGGGACAGGCAGAAGACAACTTGTGTGCCAGGCCTGAATCAGCATTCAAAGAACACTGCTTGAGAGAGAAACATGATGATCTCTCTCTGGATAACACTACACTGCTGGGAACTGAACCCAGCTTTCTCAAAAGGAAGGTGAAGGAGGCCATTCAGATAAAAACAAGAAGACCCAACCTCAACAGGGATGGGGGACTTGAGTTATCTCCCATCTATGACAGCATCTTAAGACCTGTGGTGAACTCTAACTACCTCTAGTGAATTCGGACTCACAATCTGCAGCTATTGTGAACTCTGCTGCAGTGAACTCGAACTCACGATGCATTCAACCAGCAGCTCCCTTTATTGCTTCAGTTGACTGATGAAGGCTGGTTTTGGCCCAGCCAAAATATTTCAGTAAGTGTGAACTTATTAGACTCTGAGTATAGATAATCTTTTCTACTTATGAATCATTAGACTCTGAGTATAGATAATCTTTTCTACTTATGAATCCAGAGTCTGGGAATTTTTATGGCAGAAAACAACTGTACATCTATTCTCCAATATGTTTCTATTAATGCTGAATTCTGTGGTAGTATGCCTTTGAATGTGACAAAATCTCCATAAATTCTACTGCGCACTGTCTCATTAAACCATCTAAGTTTATAGCTCTACACTCATTCAATCTTTGACAGACAGCAACATTTTTCAAGCCCCGCCCCTTTAGTCTCTTGTTCAGCCAGGAAACTGGAAATATCCTGCCTTCCCACAGCCCATCCTAACCCTCTTATAAATACAAACTTAAAATGTGTCTTTCCCAGAAGACTTATATTAATGCTCACCCCCACTGAATGTAGGAATGCTACGAGTCAAAACACTTGTATGAGCTCTTTGAAGACTTTTGGCAGTCAAGCTCTCCCTAGAGTTTATTCCCACTACCAATGTAGTCATTCATGTCCATATGGAAAAAAACTGTAAGTAGATGTGGGTATGTGCAAGGACATTTTGTCTATGGATATAACTTACATCGCTGACATACACACAATGCATAAAATGATTAAACATGCATGAGAAGTTAATGGCCTTCTTTTCTGTAAAGCGTTCATCCAAGTTTCTTTCTCTTCACCGTTTGAGGCTCACCTGTAAGGTAGGTATTCAATAAGCATTCCCATTACTCATGTTAGTGATAGTGCAGAAATGTCCCCTTTCCACCTAGAACAACATTTGGTCAAAAATTTTTAAAACTGAATTTTC
>JADBJO010001717.1:290000-325000 GCA_016801955.1 Conus betulinus | reverse complement strand
CATCATAGAATACTCGAGAAGAACGAAAGCAGTTCAGCAGCAGTTGAACAACATTGTTCAGTGGTGTCAGTAAACTGGATCATCCATCAACCCTACAAAAGCCCAGAAGGTCTGCACTCTCAACAAGACATCAGGACAAGTACCCTCACCAGTTTCCTTCAATGGAATACCAATTGAATCAACTAACAACCTACGCTATTTGGGTGTAGGCTTTGACAGAATGCAAACTTTTAGAAAGCATGTTGAGAATATTGTTCTTAAATGCAAAAAAAGGCCTGTCTTCCATGAAAGCAATGGCAGCTAAAGGCATTGAACAGCGCCACCTCTACCGACTGTATCACACACATGTACTCAGTGTGATTGATTATGGATTAGGGCTTACAACATTGTCCACCAGCAATCTTCTTAAATCAAAAGAAATTCAAAATGAAGCATTGAGATTGATCCTGGGTGAAAAGTTAAACTGTAAACGTACTCAAAACATTGCCTCCTCAGCTCATCCACAAATTTGTTGACACTGTTGTCATTTCCGCTTCTCTCGTTACCAAGATCTTTCCTCAGTTACTCACTTCATCACTTCTGGTAAGTTTCGACAAACCATGTTTTCCAAGCATGCACTGTTCTGATACCATCTATCATTATCATACTCATCTCTATCTTTTATAAAAAAAAAAAAAAAAGAAAAAAATTCAAAAGTCTATGCAGAGATTGTTTCTTCTTCCAGTGTTCTCAGCAGCAGTGTGGGTGAAGCTCCTCTCTTGGTAAGACAGTCCGCTAACTGTTGATGTGTGTCAGACCATTTCATGTCTTCCACAATTCCTTTCTCCATCAAGTCTTTGATCCCACTGATTTCTAGTCTGAACCGTTTTTTCTGTCACTTGCTTTGTGGACTTCACGGCATCATGTAGTGATTTACAGTCAGTCAGGCAGACAAGAGGTAGACTGTCAGTGGAAGCTTTTCCTGAGGTGATTTCAGTGAACAATGTTGCCACACATATTGCCACATCAAGTCCTTCAGCCATAGCCAGTCTCACCACATAGCGTACTTCTTACCACTCTGAATTTTCTTGGAGTTCCAGCAAATAGGAATGACCTCTCCTTTCTCATTGGCTAGGAAGATGATATAGCCGCCTCGAGTTCCTCCATCCTTCAGGTTGCCAAAAGAAGCATCTGTGTAGACCATCAGTTTCAGTGTTTCAGATTCCAAGTGTTGAAATTTCAACATTACATGATAATAAATAATAATAATAATAATGATATAATAATAATAATATAATAAATAGGGCAATCTCTACAGTGCCCATCCTAACAATGTAGGCTACATGGCGCTTCACAAGTTTCAACAATTCAACATCTAAAAAATATAAGGAGAAGCACACACACACACACACACACACACACACACACACACACAAGTTTTGATTTGATCTTTTTGATGACTTTGTTTGCTTCCAACAGATGTTCCACTTTCCCATCTTTCATATTAGAAGAAAGCTCACATGCATCAAAAGCTACATCAGGATGACTCCGACCAGATATCCACAAAACCTGACCAATTTTGGACCTGTACATCTGTTTCTCTCCTTACTGTGTCATGTTGTCCTGTTTCTGTTTTGTTCTTATTTTGTCAATGAGTATGGGTTCCAGAGTGTCTCCATACTTGGTTTGTTGTAGACACACTGTGTGTCCATCAAAGGACAGCTCCATGCCAATGTATTGAAAAGCTTTGTTTTCTTCCTTACCAACCTTGAACATTTTTCTGATTTCTTCATTCACATTCTGTTCAAAGGCCTTTGTGCCTCCCCAGATGAAGTCATCCACATGGCATGCTAAGATGCCTATCATCTCATCTCCAGTCATCCAGTTGAAGACTGCTGGGTCAACTTTTGACATCCTTCCTCCAAGTTTTTGCAGAACATCTTTGACCCATTTGTACCACTGCAGAGAAGCATCATTTAGTCCATACACACATTTCTCTAAATGTCACAGCTTTCCTTTGCTGTGAGCTTCTTTCGGTGGCGTCACAAAAATGTCTCTGTCGATTTCTTTTCCTTGCAGAAAGGCTGTCTTGATATCCATAGAGCAAGGGCTCCATTTTCTTTGGACAAAAATTGAGAGAACCATTTTCGGTGTTTCACTTCCACAAGTGGGGGAGTCCCTTTTTAATGTTATTTCCAATTTCTTCAAATTCATTTTTCCACGTCTCATAATATACTGTGTCCGGTCCTAGACTCGATGGCATTTTAAACTTTTGCTCCATAACCATGCTCTGCTACTATGAAAAGTTCAACTGTAAACGTACTCAAAGCATTGCCTCCTCTGCTCGTTTACAGATTCGTTGACACTCTTGTAATTTCCGCCTCTCTCGTTACCAAGTTGCTTCCTTAGTTACTCGTTTCATTACTTCCGGTAAGTTCAACAACGTTTTCCATGCATGCACTGTTCCCATATTGTCTATCGTTATCACTGGGAACCACAAAGGATACACCAGCTGATACCTGCGTGACCTTCCTTCAATGCAGGCAAGACACCATCTAGAACATGTCAAGGCATATTTTACAGCACTTGAAAATCCGCCAAACCCTCTTCATGCGGCGGTCAAGGAAACAAAAGGCACTTGGCTAGGACGAGGAAAATCATGGATGGGACAGGCAGAAGACAGTATACAGCTTGTGTGCCAGTTAGCAGAAAGAAACGAAGGAATGTGAAAAGTATCCAGATCACTTCAAACACCTCACCAAACTGCCATTGCTCCAGAACTTGGAAGACACTGACAAGAATGGCCAGAAGGCAAAACTAACACAGAAATTCAGATGCAGTTAGAAGACGTTTGCACAAAAGATTATATTGTTATCTACACTGGTGGTTCTGTCACTAAAGGTAAGTCAGGCTGGGGATACACAGTGAAGCAAAATGGCCGAACTATCCAGGAAGACTATGGCGCACACAGTTTAAACAACTTCAAGTCTAACAACTGCGATAGAAGCAGCAGTGACACAAGCACTCCACTGGCTTTCATCCACAGGTCAGTTTAAAACTCAACAAGCCATGATACTGACCAACTCCATGAACCTACTTCAAAATGTGAAGAGTGGAATGGAAAGCCCTGCTTGGCATGAACTGGAATGGAAAGCCCTGCTTGGCATGAACTAATGTGCAATCTTCCATTGGAGTGACTCATGTGGATGCTCTGCCCTGGACATGCAGGAGTTAAAGGTAAATGAGCAAGCAGACACACTGGCTGGCAAGGCAATAAGAACTGGATTACAGCTTGGCCAGTCTGATGTGATAAGAAATCTTAAGAATCACTTCAGCAAACAAGAGCAAAGCCACTATACCATAGACCATCTTGCAGATCTGAACCTCAAGAGAGGAGTAGCCCCACATCCACACTTAATGAAAAAGCAAGAAACATCATCAACCAAACAAACATTGGGATAATCTCAAGGCCAACACCATGAAGGCTCCTAGAAATTGGTGCAAACTCATACTGGGCCTTTCCATAACAGGCATCGACATTTCCAGTAACACACATGTCACATGAGAAAAGATTCTGAATCTCTCAGGGACCCCAGCGTATACTGTAGATGTGTGTGTGCTGGTGTGTGTTCACACCAGTGGGGTGATGCAGGCATATTATAGAATCCACAGATGTGAGTGTGCAAGCCTTGGTATGTGAGTGTGTGTGTGAGAGAGTGAGTGAGCGAGTGTGTGTGTGATGGGGGGGAGGGGTTGTGGTTCTTAATGTGTGTGTGTGTGTGTGTGTGTGTATATGTGTGTGTGTGTGTGTGCGTGCATGTGCACATGTATGTTATATTTGATGTTCATGTCCTTATTATTGATCCCAAGTCGTTATCTGAACATTCATTTACCACAAACAATAAAATACGTACACACACACACACATACATACACATTTGCACTCACTCCTAAGTGCACACATATGCACAAGCATGCATGCGCACATTGACACCCACATGCATGCGCACATACACACACACACATGAATGCACACGTACATATACATACACACATATGTGTATATGCCCACATACAAAGACACACACATATATGTACACATACACATGCAGATATGTGTGTATGCTCACAGAAGCCCACAAATCACACACACACATGCACATGCACTTCTGCACACACATACACACACACATGCATGTACATGCACACATATACACAGAAGCGTGCAAACATGCATGCGTGCACAGACACACATACGCACTCATGCATATGCATACACGCACATCATACACACACACACATGCGCTCACACACACACACATGGGTCTGTGCCCACACATCCATACACACACATGTGTACATTCTCTACACACACATACGGGATAAAAATGGTACAACGAATGTTAGATAGGTACTCAAGGTCTGACCAGTAAATTGGGCTAATGTGTAGGTCAGACGTCTGCTAAGTCGTAGCCACGAGACTCTCTTCTTAAATTCTGTCATTTTTAGTTATTAATTCATTTATCCATCAGCTTCAAATCATGTGCAGAGTGGTCTCAAAACTTGGCAGATGTGGTGTAGCCTATATGGATTAGTCTGCATTCAGTGACACTTCCTTGATGAAACTGAAACTAGAAAGATCATGACTTTGTCCCCGTTTTCTTTTCGCTACAAAGTTGCACACTCACACATGACATTTCATAGAACCTGATTCAGTGGGATGCAGCAAAAGACCTCTTTACATCAATTACATCTCCAGAGATCTTTATCACTTTCCAGTGCCTATCTGGATGTGGTTGTTATAAACTCCCAGCTTCCTTGCTTCAGCATGCCATCTCAACACTTGGCACCTCAGCCTGATTCTCCCTCTTTCTCTCTCACTGAGTATCAATTACTGTTTGTCATTGAAATGGATGGCTTAAAGACTGAAACCCCTGTCCATTTTGATTTTTGCCTCACTAATTTTTGTGAACATTTTTGGTAGGTTTGAAAAGAAGACAGTAAGGACGTCTGAACTGTGCATTCTTTCAAAATTCTAATAATTTCATAACAGACTGGTGCATGTATAAATCAAATAACCAAGAACACACAACAATAAAAACAAACCACATTTCACACACGTACACTGGTGTACACACACACACACACACACAAAGATAAGCACAGATGGTTTCCCATTCATGCATGGAGCACACACACACACAAACACACACACACACAACACATGTATTTCATACAAGTACAAGCACACATATGCATGCGTGTGCATATGCACTCACACACACACACACACACACACACACACACAAAACACACATCTTCAAATAAATTTTCCTCAAGTTCCTGATCATTTACACTTACAATGAACACTCCTTGTCATTAGAACTAACTTGAACACATGTTTCTATGGCTTATTCCAGAAAAATGGTTTGTGCAACCTGGCTTTGTACACAGCGCTTGTAGCAGACGACACGTAAAACGTATTATGAGTGGGCCAAAACAGACAAAGTCAGTCGACAAGTTCATTGTTTCAGCCACAGCTACCAACGGTGAATTTCTCCTGAACTTATCAATGTAGGCACGACAGAAGGGATCAAGACACATTTCAGTCACCACATAGCAGGCTGCGCTATGTGTGCTGCAGGCAGTCAGGAAGCACATGGGTGCGCTATCTTGTTGTAGACAATCAGTCAGTGCATAGACTGCACTATGTGTGCTGCAGACAGTCAGCCAGCAGATAGTAGGCTGCGCTATGTGTGCTGCAGACAGTCAGCCAGCAGATAGTAGGCTGCGCTATGTGTGCTGCAGACAGTCAGTCAGCAGATAGCAGGGTGCGCTATGTGTGCTGCAGGCAGTCAGTCAGCAGATAGCAGGGTGCGCTATGTGTGCTGCAGGCAGTCAGTCAGCAGATAGCAGGGTGCGCTATGTGTGCTGCAGGCAGTCAGTCAGCAGATATCAGGGTGCGCTATGTGTGCTGCAGGCAGTCAGCCAGCAGATAGCAGGGTGCGCTATGTGTGCTGCAGGCAGTCAGCCAGCAGATAGTAGGTAGGCTGCGCTATGTGTGCTGCAGACAGTCAGTCAGCAGATAGTAGGCTGCGCTATGTGTGTGCTGCAGACAGTCAGTCAGCAGATAGTAGGGTGCACTATGTGTGCTGCAGAAAGTCAATCAGCAGATAGTAGGCTGCGCTATGTGTGCTGCAGACAGTCAGTCAGCAGATAGTAGGCTGCACTATGTGTGCTGCAGGCAGTCAGTCAGCAGATAGCAGGGTGCGCTATGTGTACTGCAATCAGGCACACACCCCTCAGTGCATGAAGCAGAGAAAATTGATGTAACCCCATCTTGACTCTCTTGTCTGCTTGCCAATTTATATGGCTTGCATCATGCTGGACATTGCTTTGAGTTTAGATGCATGCAACTATAGTTTCCACTCACACATGTTGCAATTTTTCTGATGACCTGAATAAAAAAAAAAAAAAAAAAACCTAACCACAACACATGCTGCCAAGTGGTTCAGACCTGCCACTTCTAGGACTTTTAAACTCGTGAGATTGGATCGCTCCAAGCTGATTTGTTTGGCAGTTGAGGACAGTACTTCTCTGGGTCCCTACACACATCTTCGGGTGAACCTTTTTCTTGGCTGTGCTACCACTTGTAACTGCTGATAAAATATCAAAGTTCAAGTTTACCATGGACTTAAACACCCACATACAGACACATGCAAATGCATACATATAATCTCATAATGACAATGACTCACTCTGTAATACTAATATGTAAAACAAAATACTGGGAAGGACCTAAAATCATGGAAACAGAATCATTACTCAACACACATTGGCCATCTATTGACAAGACCACGCAAATGTGACATCATGCTGAAACTTCCTGAAACTGAGTGTTTCATGTCTAACATAATAACCCCCCCCCCCCCCCCCCCCCCCCCCCCCCCCCCCCCCGAAGATTCTTGACAGACTTAAAGCTAACAGTATCAGTAAAATGCCCACAGATTTTACAAAGTAACATTTTCTTTTAAAAATGGTGAGTTCTTCCTTCCTCATAAAAACCAAACTATACTTATCATGTCAAATTCTTGCAAGCTATAGCAGTGAACCAGCTCTGTCCACATCTTTACAGCTGACACAATACGCAAATGCCTATGTCACTGTCTAACGTCTTTATCAGACAGCCTGGTGTTTCTTCTTCTGCTTCCTCCTCATTTTATTATCTAACCAAACATGGAGAGTGTATTCAACCAAACTGGGATTATAAGAAAAGTTCCCCGTTTTGACATCAGATACCTTTAGATTTGTGACAAGTCAGTTGATAACTCCACCCGATGGGTCCCAAACACCCTCGTGTACAAATTGTATATACACACACACAAAAACCCTGGTCTACACCCCCCCTTCCTCCTCCCCCTCCCTCTTTCTTTCTCTCTCCCTTGGTCTCACAAGTGACAATAACGCGCTTACACTGCCATCACCCTCCCCCCCCCCCCCCCTTGCTTCCCAATTCAAACCCCTCACCCCCTCACTCTCCCCATAGTCTGTCAGAAACTCTTTTATGAAAACTGATTTATGAATACTGTTGATTGTTGGAATGCTGTGTAGTATATAACTCTAGGTCTACAACCCATGTGTACTTTCGCCAAGTGTATTCTAAGTTACTGCAATTTAATTCACAAGAAAAACTGAAGAGTTATTTGACTAAAATTGTTTAGCATTCTATTACTGTTTCTTACTCTTTGTGTGTAAACTCCGTTCAAAATCTGAACAACAGTGGAGACTACTAATTATGCCAGAGATATTTATGCTAGTCTAATCCTTTGTTGGCCGAGATCTCACACATTTACTGAAAGCCAAAGGGCAAGTGTGTGAACTCTACAAGCCAGGCTCTCAACTACTTAACTACAGACCAGGTTCAGTTTGTTTTAGAACCTGGGTCCCTATCTACTCTGGGTATGCCTGGTAGTGAAGAACACCACAGCCCAGCAACTAAGCAGCAGGTCTACAAGAATGCATGTACTTCCGGTGATTTGAGGAGGGCATACACAAATTGGCTCTCACGAAATTTGATTTTTTTTTTTTTTTGCAAAATAATTAACTTGTATTGAATTGATCAGAACTAGTTTAAATGGCATTCTGGAGTCAAAACTGATACGTTTGGAAACCTGTCATGGACTTTCTGTATTGCTAACGGCGAAAAATCAGCACTGCAATCAGCCAGTATCTCTTCGTGAGTACTTCCAGCAAAAGGATTGGGCTGAACTCGAAGCAACTTTGGAACATTTCTGGGCTACTACAAGGTGAAAACCACACAGAAAAACACACCTCACACAAGAAAGAGCAGGTGACTTAAATTTATACTATCTGCATGCTGCGAAAAGCTTGAACTCTGAAGGCAAATGGCACAATTAACTCTGTTAGGCTTCATCAATCAATTCAATGTCACTTTCACAGTCAAGTGTCTCATCGGTGCTTCCACCTCGCAGAAGAGGATCAGTGACAGATAAAAACATTAAATGTGCAAAATGCGATATTATGGTTGTACCCCAAAAAGACAAATCATTGACTTGTAAACTGTGTGATTCCATATAGCATAGAACCTGTATCAATGACATGGACGATGAGGCATACCAAGTATTGAAAAAGAATGAGAATAAAAAGAGTCCTTGAATGTCCACTGGTATTGTACCAAGTGATGTAACAGGGCACTGGGAAATTTTTGAGTGGAATGGCACACTTGGAGGTTGACATGCCCAAGACAAATCAAAAAGTGTCAGATTGAAAATTCAGTGGCAGCAATAAAAGATGGTGTATTCACACAGAGAAAATGGTTGAAACAGTGAAAGTAATAATCCAAGACAGCACCATGTCAAGAATTAAGGTTGGCAACTTCACAGAGGAAATGACAGAGACTGTAAAAGAAATTGCTCAGGAAATCGTAGACCAAACAGGCGTAGCAGGTTGAGCAGTGGGTGATGCAGCAGCAGCACATGTGGCTAATGTTCAGGAAATTATTGAAAACTGAGAAAGAAAGAACAATTTGCTGAAATTGGGGATGAATGAGAAGGAAAACTGATCTGGTGATCTTCAGACTCCCTGAAACTGAAAATAACTCTATCTAGGAAGCAAAAGTAGAGGATGAACAAAAGGCAAAAAAAAAAAATGCTGACTGAACTTAAGACAAAGCACACCTGTGGATATATGAAGACTTGGACAATTCAAGAAAGGAAGTGAAAAGCAAAGGCCTCTAAGAATCTCTTTTGACAATGAAAAAGCAAGAGACGAAGTCCCATCATCTGCATACAGTATGTTGAAGAACAAGAAAGAAGAAGACAATAGACTCTGTACACAGGTGTCAATGAGGAACGAACTCACTGTGCAAGAGAGAGAGAAGAGGATGATCGGCTATATGCTGAGCTGAAGAGAAGAAGACAGGACTCCAAGGAATCGGGGGGACGACAAAGCAATGTGGGTGAAGAGGAGAGGAAGAGAGTGGTCAATATTGGCAACTAGGAGGAGAAGGCCAACAACCAGGCCGACAGGGGTCCTCAAGAGGAGGACGAGGAGACGGTCTAAACAACAAAAACTCTTCACATGTACATAGTGTGAATAACAACAAAACTTCTTCATCTTCTGACCCATCTTTTGTAAAAATTTCAAACTGCAAATGCATCTATACAAACGCTGACCAATATATGAACAAACGAAATGAAATGAGAGCACTGATTGAGATAAACCAACCTGATATAGTTGGCGTAACAGAAGTGAAACCCACACAAGCTAGATTTAAAGTATAGGAAACGAAATAGCTATTGAAGGATATGAATTTTTTCACAATCTCGAGGATGAGGGGAGAGGAATATTACCTCTAGTGAGGGAAGAAATGAAACCAACACCAAATGATAGGCTCAATAGCACATTCTCAGAGCATGTATTGTGGATTGTACTCAAGGTGATGGAACATTACTGACAGTTGAACTGATATATAGAAGACCAGGCAGCACATCCGAAAATAACGAGAAACTTTTTGAGCTCATCAGGAACATAGCTGGTATGAGAAAGACAATCTGCTAATGTTTGGAGATTTCAACCTCCCCAGCATCAACTGGGACACAGAATCATGTAGGAACAATGAATCACATGAGGCATCTCAATTCCTTCAGGCTTACACGGATACATGTCCATTCCAATACCAGAAAGAAATCACACGTTTCAGAGAAGGCGAAAAAAACCCAGGATAGTCGACCTTGTGTTGACAAATAAGGAGGATATGATCAAAGACATTAGTACAGATGCTGGACTTGGGAAAAGTGATCATTTCTGTTTGTTCAGTACACTCAGTGTGACAGCTGCTGAGAATACACAGTCTGCGAGTTTTTGCTACAGTAGAACTGATCAAGCTGTACTTAAAGACATACTACAGAAAGTTGAATGGAAAAAGGAATTAAAGGACCTATCTACGAATCTAGCATGGGAAAAAATCAAGGAGAAAATATATGAGGCAATTAAAGCATCAACACCTATGACACGCCCATCAGGCAGACAACAAAAACCATGGAGGGACAGAGGAACCTTGGCATCAGTCCGCAAGAAGTACCAACTGTTCAGACGCTGGCTTGCTACAAGGAATGGCCAGGACTATGTGAACTATTTGAAAGCCAGAAATAAAGCAAGAAAAGCATGCAGGAAGGCACAGAAGAACTTGGAAAAGAAATTGGTATCAGTGGCAAAAACAAATCCTTAGGGTGTATGGAGATACGCAAAGTCAAAGACATCTTGCTAGAGCGGTATCACACGGATTTGAAAAAAAGAAAGATGGCAGCAAAACCAAGACCGACGCTGAAAAGGCTGAACTTCTGAACAAATTTTTCAAGAGTGTCTTCACATCTGAAGGTCCAGGTCCGGTTCCTGAGACGCTAGAGAGTATGACCTCAAAGAGACCAAGGATGACATCTTGATCACGGTAGATGGAGTAAGAAAACTGCTGGCTGGTCTACACCCAGAAAAGGCAGCAGGCCCCGACGGACTACCCCCCAGGATCCTCTCTGTAGCAGCTGACGAACTGACTGTGCCTCTAGCACATCTGTTCAGACTCACCCTAGATACTGGAGAACTTCTCTCAGAATGGAAGACGGCGTTTCAAGAAAGACAGCAGAATGTCCCCTAACAATTAATATAGACCTGTGAGCCTCACTTGTTTTGTCTGCAAGGTCATGGAAAAGTTAGTGAGAAGAGCAGTGATGGGCCACCTCGAAGAAAATGACATTGTCACTAGTGAGCAACATGGTTTTGTCTCAGGCTGGTCATGTATAAAACAGCTACTGGAGGTCATGGACTCATGGACAGAAGCAGTCGATGAGGTGGGAGGGGGGGGGGGGGGCAGTGTGGGCATTATTTACACACTTTCAAAAAGCGTTTAACGGTATTCCTCATCGTCGACTCATGGAAAAGGTCTCTGCTTGTGGCATTAGGGGTAAAAACTTCTTTGATGGATCGGTGACTTCCTTGCAAACCGAACGCAACAAGTAGTGATCAACAGAGTAATGTCCCAGGAAGGCAAGGTAACCAGCGACATTCCTCATGGAAGTGTACTGGGGCCCATCCTCTTTGTGATCTAAATAGCAATCTGCCTGCCAATGTGAAGAGCCAAGTAACGATGTTCACCAACGACACGAAGTTGTTTGCCAGAGTGGATGTTCCGAACAACCATGAAACCATGCAGAACGACTTGGACGAGCTGATGCAATGGTCCCACAAATGGCAACTAAAATTCCATCCAGAGAAGTGCTGCATCCTGTCACTAGGCCACGAAAGAGAAATGGAGTACTTCATGAACAGTAAAGACAAAGATGGCAACTCAATCAGAGTAAAACTGAAAGAAACACAGGCAGAGAAAGATCTTGGGGTGACCATCGACAAGGAACTCTCCTTTAAGCAATACGTGGCACAGGCAACATCAAAGGCAAACCGCATTGTTGGAGTCATCTGCAGGATCTTCGACTACCTACCACCAGCAACTTTTGTCCAGCTGTTCAAGGGATTAGTCAGATCACTCCTGGAGTATGGTCACTGTGTGTGGAAGCCAGATGAGAAGAATCAGAAAGGTCTTTGCTCTGAAGTGGAAAACGTCCAGAGGAGGGCGACCAAAATGTTGGGCCCTCTGAAGGACCTCCCGTACCCCGAAAGACTACGTCGGCTGAAGCTCCCATGTCTGGAACATGGGAGAAAGCGGGGAGATGCAATTGAAGTCTGCAAGTACCTGCATGGATTCCACAAAGCGTCACGCCCTGACTTCCCCGTCGCCAAAACGAGCTGAGATCCACCAGAGGCAACTCCTTGAAACTCAGAAACCAAGGCATCATCTCAGCGTACGGGGCAACTACTTTGCAAACAGAGTTGTGAACCTCTGGAACAACCTCCCAGATGATGTGGTAACAGCGCCATCAGTAGACGTTTTCAAGAGAAGACTGGATAAGCACTGGGCAGCACTACCTTCAGTGTGTGACCCAGAATGCCTAGACTAAATTGCTCAATAAGTGATCTGATTGGCACCATCCTCAAACCACCCAGGCCAATCAGTTTTTAGCTTTGAGAACCTGAACATGGTCCTATGACTTAAAGGACCTGAATCTTGTAACGTCAAAGTCAAAGTCAAGTCCAGTCAAGAATGAGATCAACTATCCTCTCTGACATCAGATAAGTTCTGATATTCCAAGTGGACTCCAGTTCAACTCATCCTGAACTTTCCCTCTCTTAATGATGAAACAGTATGAACCAAAACTCAGCCTGAACTGATTTCTGTGAAACAGATTTGAAACATTTCACCCTTGTATAAACAAGTAAAGTTGATGTGTGAAAGTGCATGTAACCTGCGTCAGTTCTTTGTTGTTCAATCAGTATTGAATGTTTGAACTTCTCTCTAATTCCGTCTCTCAGAGCTACAAGTACTTGTCCCAGAGCCATTACTGAGTATTTTAACAGTCCCCAGAAAAAATGAAAATTTTGTTCGATGACTTGTACCAGAAAGTTGTTCCTTCCATCACTATAAAAGAGAGGGTGGAGGTGAAATTTAACACAACTCTACTGGAGTACACATTCCAAGTCCTTCCCCAAGAGGACACACTGACCCACTCCCAACTCTCGTCACAACATCATGTCAAACATTTTCAGAATTTAAAGTAAAAGAAAGAGAATAAATTGCCCTTATGATTTGCCAGGTAGGAGACAGGGGTGGGTATGGCTAAAATAGTTGCCATGAAAGAACCATTGCCTTTGCTCATGCAGATATCTCAGAAATCAAAGTTAATAAAGGGATTTTCTTAGTACCAGAATGCTGCCTCCAGGAGCTGGTATAGAGGAACTGAGTGCTGGAACACTGTTGACGTGGTGATCACTCTAATTTTACCAGCTTTCAGGTGGCAGTCTCCAGTGTCAACCTGGGCCAGGGAACATAATCCTTTAATGGTCTGAATGAACCATCTAAAGCTGCTGTGTGTGTCGATGTCCTCATTGTGGTGGTAAAGGAGAATTGGAAAGCGATGCTGGCAGAGCGCTTTGGGCCTGCTCTCTCCCAGCAACAGCACAAGCACCTAGAAGACCAAAGATTCATATTCTCCTGCTCTTTCCCATTTCTTCCTGTGATGAGAGTTGGGGGTGGGTTGGTGTTGTTTGGTCCTCTAGAGGAAGGATTCATATTGTTTTTCTCTATTACAGTTGTATAGCAGTCTATGTATCAAACTTTCACCTCCACCCTCTCTTTTACTCATGATGGAAGGAGCAACTTTCCGGTACTAGTCATCAAAAGTAATTTTTTATTTTCTTGGGACTCTTAAAAAATACTCAAGAGTGGCTCAAGAATAGTTCTCCTTATGCTTGAACACTTGAAAGTGCTTGTAGCTCTGAGTGACAAAATTAGAGATAAGTTCAAACATTAAATAATGTATGAACAACAAAGAACTGACATAAGTGCACTTTCACACATCAGCTTTAGTTATAAATGAATACAAAGATAAAATAAAAATCAATTTAAGTCAAATCAGTCTTTGTTCAGGCTGACTTTTTCCCACGTTATTTCATTGTTAAGAGAGGAGAAGTTCTGGGCGAGTTGAAGTTCGCTTAGAATATCAGAACTCATCTGATGTTGGAGAGGAGTGTGATCTCTCTCTCAGTTGCTGGTGACTGGTCCATCTTCTCTATAAGCAGGCTGATCCATTTGGATTGCTGTGCTGGCCCAATAGCAGGCAGATCCGGGGCAGGGATATGAACCCACGATCTGTTCACAAATCAGAACCTGATTTGTAGTTAAGTAGCCGAGAGTACAGCTTGCTGAGTTCTCACACTTGTCCTCTGGCTTCTAGTAAATTATGTGTGAGATCTCAGCTGACAAGGGATCAGACTAGCATGAATATTTTTGCCATAATTATCAGTCTCCACTCTCAGTTCTTCACTCAGATTCTGAGTAGATTTTAACAAGAAGTATGAGACAGTGATTTAAATGCTTAACAATTGAAGGCAAACAACTCTTCCATTTTTCTTACAAATTAAGTTGATGTAACTTGGAATACACTTAGCACAAGTACACACGTAGATCAGACTTAGAGTCACCTACTACAGTACAAGCATAAAGACTATCAACTATATTCATGAATCAGCTTAACAGTTTTCACCCAGTATAGGCATACTGTTATCCTGTCAGAATCTAACTTTCAGTGATCATCTAACAGATTGTACTGAATACTGGCAAAAGTCATATTGTTCACACAGAATGTTAATCAAGCATCTTTAAAGTTTTTACTACTAAGTTGTGGCAAACTATTATAAAAGAATACTCATTCATCATGTCACGAAGTATTGGTATAAAGTTATACTGTTAAAACATATAAGCAATACATCATCTCAAGACTTGGAACCTTAGTTTCAACTTACAGTTCCTTCTTGGTTGATCAGTGAAACCTCACACAGGATCTCAGAGTAGGAGAGATGAATGTTCCCCTATCTACCTGTTTTCTATGTTGATTCACTGTAGGTGATCAGTCTTACAGCTTTCTGTGGAGCAGTGAAGGAGGACACTTGTTTTCCTCCTTTTTGTGTTCTAAGCTACACATCTAGTCTCTGATGCCTGTCTGATTGAAAGGCTGTCAGAGGAACATGGCAGCCAAATACAGCACTACAGAAAAGAAGGTGGAGAGGGGTTAGCAAACAGAAGTGGGGGAGGTGGGGGGGTAGGTGGGGGGGGGGGTGGGGGGGGGGGGGGGGGGGGGGGGGCTGGAATGAAACAGTCATCCCCCCCACTACCTACAGTGTGAGGTTTTGTGTAGAAGATTTGAGAAGACAACCTCTTAGATGTTTGATGTTCGTCAGCATCTATGTCACAAATGAATATGTCCATACGGGTAGATAAGGATATGATGCTGCTCTCAGTCATTGCATACTGCACAGGTGGAATGCATGACGGCCTGGGTCTATGTGGGGATGGTGGTGAAACAGGAGGTGTGGCGAGTTCTCTGAAGTACACAAGATATAGCATGCAGCCCTTGTCTCAACCTCGAGCGATCACCTGTAAACTAGATAAGCAAGGAAGAGGGGGAGAGAGGACAGGGAGTGAAGCGGGGCGAAGTCAGCTCTCATCAAAGGAAACGCCAAGGAGGAGAGAGAGGACAGGGAGTGAAGCGGGCGAAGTCAGCTCTCATCAAAGGAAACGCCAAGGAGGGGAGAGAGGAGAGGGAGTGAAGCGGGCGAAGTCAGCTCTCATCAAAGGAAACACCCAGCAGACTGCAGGGAGAGTGTGAAAGGAGGAGGGGGTTGAGGGGTGCCGGTGAGGGTAAAGACTGAAAGTGACATACTGCTTATCCTTCCTGAAGTTTGTAAGACAAAGAAAGAGAGGGCAAGAGAGAGAGACAGAGACAGAGACACAGAGAGAGTGAGAGAGAGGGGGAAAAGGGTAGGGGGTTGTAGAGGATGGTGTGGCTGGCAAATGTCACGTAACACTTCCTGACAAAAAAAACATGAGAGAGAGAGCCTATATCTGAAGGGAAGGTGAGCGAGTGCCCAGTTTTCTTTGTTTTCAGCCACAAATTCTTACGAGAAACACAGGGTGACTTTAACCTTCCCTGTCGAGGGCAATATCACCAGAATTGCCCATTTGGGACCATAAATCTTGCTGTGAAGTCAGGCAGAAGTGAGAGTGGGGTGGAAAGACTAGAATGAAGAAAAGATTAAAGGAGAAAAACTGAGATGGGGAATGGTCTCCTTGAGACCAACCCATCAAGAGACTTCCTTCAGAAAGCAGTCATCCTGAAAGAGTCGACATCCAGTTTGTTGTTAATGGTACTGATCACCAATTGGTAACCCCTAATGAGGTGACCAACAGTTTTTTCACCAATACTGGGTTGGAGAAGGACATTCCTGTCCTGGACATAAAATGGCTGAACAGAATAGTCCTCACGCATCCCTACCATTTGTGCCAACAGGCATTGTCAAGGGATTTGGTTCCTGACAAACATGAGGTAGTCCACAGGCATTGCAGATCCGCTGAAGCATCCCTCCCCTCTTCAATCCCAAATCCTTGAGGGTTAGAAGCTCTCTGACAGACAGTGAAGGGCCCAGAACTCAGGGACTGTTGTCCCAGGAAATCTCACAAACAGCAATGGGACAAGTGAATAAAATTTTGGACACAGGCATCCTTCAGGTCAAGGAGGAAGCATAGTCACCCAGTTGGATGAAGTCCTTGATCTGAGACTGGGATTCCTTCTAGCACTACACCAACAAGCAACTGGGTGGGGAGAGGTCAAGGATCCCCTACCATCCACCAGAGCTCTTGTGGACGAGGATGAGACGAGAGTAGAAAGTTGCGGTGAAAATCTACCAGTTAGTCTTTGACCAGCTGAGGAAGATGTCTTGGACCTCTTGCTATGGAATCGCTTCTTTCTTGGTATGAAATATCTGCAAGAGAAGTGGGGGAGTGGACATATGGTAGTTGCTCCCCCTCCCAAAGAAGCCTTCTCAAGGACTGCCATGACCCACAGGAAATGGGGCCTTCCTGAGGGTCCCCATGGGTGGAAGAGGGACGACGCCTGAACCAATCCCGGACACATGAGCTGGGTATTCACCCCTGATTAAATAAGATGTGATCAAGACTGGCGACAGCTAACCAAAAGACAATGGGGAAGGAGACATTAATTGTCAATCAAAAGGAGAGTATGGGTGATCAGTACAAATACCACTAGCAATGAAATTTAAATGGTATAAGCTACAAATGATTAGAAAAAGATTTTAATAAGACACTACAACTCAAGAAAGGAATAGGCAAAACAGAGTGTAAACTTAAGAGGTGGAAGCAGCAAACATTTTTTGCGAAAGAATGATGAGGAAATACATGCAACTCTATGCTGTCTGCTGGAGATGGAACAGGGTGAAAGGGGCGTCTACTTACTGCATTAGCAAGAGAATGAGGCCAGAGTTCATTCATTGCCGTAGCCTGCACGTGTTTAACAAGGTACAGTATTTCACTAAAAACTGATAGATTATTTCATGGTTGAACTCAAATAGTATCAAGCTTCAAAAATTGTACACCCTGTACATAATCAGAAAAAAAATCTCATCAGCCAATACTGTCTGGCAAAACAGACAACATGGCTGAGCTAAGTTGCTCACAATTTGTTTGATACAACCTGAAAATCCACAGTTTCCTTTTCATCAGCAGCAACAACGGGCTTGTCCTCCACACAGCAGATGAAAAATGCAGTGTCATAACGCTGCTTAACCAAAAGCGGTGTCAGCCAGTTGGACCACTCATACAATGCCCACACATCTGGTACTGCACCCAGGTCTTGACACATGTGCAGGAACTCACTTGGATCCCCAATCACCCTAAACAATAAAAAGAAAATACAAGCAAAGTCTTAATTCATATAACTTATAGACATACCAGTGATAATTTTTCGAAAACTGTTTTCCAAAACAACAACATATCTGTCAAATTATTTACAAATTTCAAAGACCTATACATGTAAGGCAGCAGCACCCTGTGTCTCAAGGCTTTATGTACCTGATTTGGTGTGTCCCTTGGTCACTGCATCCAGCAGCGTATCAGTAAGATTTCAGTCCCGTCAACTTCCAGACAGGGTTATGGGAAACAGTATTTCCTGGTAGTGGTTGTCTTCATTATCTTGATGAGGTTGCCAGTATTTCCTGGTAGTGGTTGTCTTCATTGTCTTGATGAGGTTGCCAGGTCCAGCGTCGGAGCCAGTCATATGGGCGACAGGTGAACCTCCTGCTTTACCACCGATTTTCACCAAATGTATGTCACTCCCCATTTCTTTTATTTCTGCAGCATTCAGTTGGTTCTATTGTCATAATGGGTAGGTCTCCAGTGTTCAAAGTCTTCACCATGAAAGCAAGCATTAAAGCTGCCTTTTCCTTCACATGTGCTGTTCTGATAAACTGGTCAGTATACTGAATTTTATCCACTTGGATGACTACTTCTTTTATGTTTATGCTGCCAGTTTTCTCCTGTTTTCTGCCCTCATATGAATCCTCAATAGGTTCATTTGATTAGTTTCTGCCTTAGTTTGCTTCTCTTGTGCCTGGACTGATATATGAATATCTTTTTCTTTCTTCCATTCAAAGTTTCTTCAACATCTGCCAAACTCCTTACAAATTTCAGCATCGGACACTTGTCAGAATGCTGCCATAATCTTCTTCCAGATCTCTGTCAATTGTGCTAGCCAGAAAACTGCAACCTAGCACATATGGATGGGTATACTCTTGGAATATTTTATCAATTACTGTCATATTACATTCCAGAAATGTGACATTTTTGCACTGTGTACAGTTCTGCAAAGACATGAGCATTGAAAACGTTTTCTTTCTGCCCCTACCTCTTCATTTAGCACTGGGACTGTTTTGCTATTAACTATCTGATTTTTGTAAAGTCCTATCTGATCTTTTCCAGGTCAACTATGCTCTTGTTTGTTGTTTCTGTCTTGAGATCATTAATTCCAGTATGCCAAGCAGTACTGCACCAGGAATTGCCTTTATTCTTCTTAGCACTCTTTTGGACTCCTCTCAAACGCGCATGCTTTTCTTTTTCACATTCCATATGACTGACCCAGTCTCCCTGGTGTCAACTCTATTCAGGACAGAATCAGAATTTGCTGATGACAGATCTGCACAAACTGACCATGTCTAAATTTGTGTCATTTGCAGTTTCTACTTCTATTTCTTCTATCAGGCATTCTGACATAAACATTGTCTTAGCGCAAAATTTACATACATATTTTCTGTTGGTTGTTATGAATACACAGAGTTGACTCACCCATATGGATGTGCAGTCCAGTGTATCTTTTTATGGTACTCTCCACATCTCAGGTAACATCCTAAAGTCTTCCTGGTTTTGATTCTTGATTTTCTTCAGGTGATCGTCTTTAAATTTAATTGTTCATGCCCCTCTCTCCTGCTTCTTCATTATCACTTGTCACATCACTGTCTTCACCATCACCATCACCCAAACACTGCAAGATCCAGTAGCCCAACACCTTCATGGCCTCTTTGGCTTGGTCCACACTGTAATAGCCTTGGTGTGTTGCTCCATGAAAACCAATCATCGAGTCACTAGCTTCATTGCATGTGGTAAAGATGCCAATTTTCCTACCCTTGGTCACAGTATAATATATTTTTTTCTTATTATTTGCTTCCTTTTTTGTCACCATTACTACTGTGCTATGTTAATCCCTCTGCTCTGGAAATTACTTAAGCTCCATTAGTAGCCATTATTACCTCACTCTGTGTGTGTGTGTGTGTGTGTGAGTGTGTGTGTGTGTGTGTGTGTGTGTATACATATATGGATGTGAGTGTTCTTGAGTATAAGTGTGTGCATGTGTGTGTGCTTATATGAGTACTTATATGAATAATAATGGTAATTACAAAACACTTAAATTTTTCAAATAAGTTTCAAAGAAAAAAAGTGAAGATTTTCACAAAACTTATTAACAACCATCAAGGCACAGAAACTTAACCTTTCTCAGTCCTTGTCACTTTTGAGCTTTGTACATCATTCCATCTTCCCTCAGCCCCCCACACATATACTGATATAGGGAACCAATAAATACTTCCCCAATGGAGTGTGCTCTAAGCATACAAAAAACTCATATGTTAGAGCTGGTGACTCAATGTTGGCCTGTACACTATTTTGCCTCAACACTGGAATTATTTTTTCATGTCTTGACATGTAACAATATGATCACGTGTTATTTTCTTTTTACATAAACACGCTATGTTTTTAACATATTTTGTTTTAAAAGCACCAAGTCTCCACCTATACATCAATGAAATTATTTTTTTTATTTAACCTAAAATTATGTTGAATGATTTTTAAAATATCAAACTGATTTTGATTGTCATGTTCTATCATTCTATCTTTGAAAGTTTTTCAAAATATATGTTTTAACTAAATTGCACTGCTCATGTACCGATAAGGGTAGTTTAAGATCTTCAGAACCACAGACATGTTTTGCTCCATGCTTAGCTGCCCTATCTACTTTATCGTTGTAATAAAAGGAATAGTGTGAAGGAATCCAACAAAATGATAATTGGGTGCCTCCTTCAATTTATATATATAAGCATGTGGATAAAAACAGCTTATCTCAATAATCATTTCAGGCCTAGTATGCAAATGAAAATCTTTTATTGCCTGAAGGACTGATTTTGAATCTACACAAAACAGAGCTTGAAATATTGTTTTGGGGAAATTTAAAAGGTAATTCAAAGCCATGAGTATTGCTGTTAATTCAGCTGTGACTATGGATATGTTACATCCAACGTAAAAAGATTTCTTCACCTTCAAGTCTGTGATTAAGAATGCACAACCTGTTTGCTTACCAATACATGAACCATCTGTGTATATTTTTAATTGGTTAGTGTATTTCTCATCAATATGACACTTAGTATAACTTGTTAGTACATTGATATTTTCATTTTTTTTTATGTTGGTGTGATCAATATCAAAATGGGCTTTTTTAAGTTCCCAGGGTGGAATAGTACAAAAAGATGGTCTGGCAGAGAAAGCTTCTTTCTCTAAAGAAACCCCAGAATCTGAAATTATTTTTTATGTATAAGTTGCTACAATTATTTGAGAAGTTACAGACTTTGCTCTTTTCGGAAAATCAGAATCTGACCTTTTCTTGATTTCTGATTTAATATGCGTTTTTCTAGCTGTACTTTTAATGACAACTTTACAACATGTAGGTATGGGCAGTTTATACCCCTACGGGATCACCAAAAACCGATCTACTTCTGCCATACATGAGCACCTACAAGCCACAGGCCACAGTTTCAGCCCCAAAGAAACCAAGATCTCATCTACTGAGCCCTTTCTCACAGAAAGAAAAGTTAAAGCCATCGAAATCAAAACCAGATGCCCAAGACTGAACAGAGATCAAGTCTATAACCAGATCCTGTCAACTGTTCACCCCACATAACAGTCACCCCACCAGGCCTTGCTGCCACAACAGCAACAGTGAGCTGATGAAGACAGGGTGATCCTGTTGAAATATTCTCCAGTACATTTTTGATTCCGAGTCCTTAACTACTTTTCTAGTGTTCTACTAGGTTTGTTAGAGCAGTATGTTACGAACTATTTTTCCTGAAGCCAAACTGGCCGTCACTCAGTTGATACTGTGCCTCAAGATGGTGTAAACATGTTTATTTATGTGGTTTTCTTAGAGTTTGGATTATACTGGCAAAATAGATATTGGTCTGTAATTGGATGGATTGGAATTATCAGCAGATTTGTAGATGGGAATTTTTTGCTACTTTGAACTGTGTTGAAGAGAGAGAGAGAGAGAGAATAAAGTCAGACAAATACAAAGACGAACAATCTAATAGTGGGGGGAAAAACAAGCGCAGGCCAACAACTAAATTGTCTTCATAGTAATGACTTGGCAAAACTTTAAACTTAAGCGGGGGGGGGGGGGGGGGGGGGGGGGGGGGGGGGCAGGAGGTTGAAGATGTAAAAAACTGGGAACATGAAAATTAATTAGAAATATATATTACAGATATGAAAACTCCTCACTGGCTGCATAAGGGACCCATCGCAATCCCTTTTAAAGGCCTCGGAGCAGGCAATACAAATATATCTGCCTTTAAAAGGGATTGCGATGGTTCCCTTATGCAGCCAGTGAGGAGTTTTCATATCTGTAATATATTTTCTTAATTTCATGTTCCCAGTTTTTACATCTTCAACCTCCTGCCCCCCCCCCCCCCCCCCCCCCCCCCCCCCCCCCCCCCCCCCCCCCCCCCCCCCCCCCCCCCCCTCCTTAAGTTTAAAGTTTTGCCAAGTCATTACTATGAAGACAATTTAGTTGTTGGCCTGCGCTTGTTTTTCCCCCCACTATTAGATTGTTCGTCTTTGTATTTGTCTGACTTTATTCAAGTTTAAAAGGCTGTACCAGTCTTGATAAGAGTTACTCTGTGTTAGGTTTCCTTATGGGAGCAAAAACTACCCCACTTGTTTACTGTTTTTCACAAGTGTTTTTACAAAAGAGAACTTAAACAACTTACCAAATATAGAAGTGGGTTCTAGATCCAATGATTTTGGGGCCGGAATAGCTCAATTGGTAGAGCGCCTGACTCGTAATCTTTGTGATCCTGGGGTTGCGGGTTCGAACCTTCGCCAGGGCGTTTCGGTACAGAGGGGTTTTTCCCTCGGAGTCAACATTGGTTCTGACTCCATTTCCCATACAGTCCTTCGAATGAGACTATAAAACGAGGTTCCGTGTGTGAATGCATGCATAACATCTTGCACACACGTAAAATCCCATCACCAACATTTGAAAGAGTAGGCCAGTTTGGCCGTTGGTATGGATGACACGTTACACATAGCATGCACCCTGAGAGTGAGAAATGGAAAGAATGAAGGAAGTAAGGAAAATGAGTGATCGATATTGAATGATACTAACTGGATGACACGGGAAATGACTGAATGAAGCGCCAGCTGGCAGCTCTTCAGTCGGCACTACCCAGGTAGGCAGCCCGTTGTGTAAACGAGTGTTAATTGTAAAGCGCTTAGAGCTTGGTCTCTAGCCGAGAATAGGTGCTATATAAGTATTCATTATTATTATTATATTACATTAACAGAAGTAATCATAACGCCTGAAGCGATACAAGATAAGCTCAGTAAATTAAAAACTAATAAAGCATTCGGACCTGATGGATTGGCACCCTATGTTTTAAAAGAACATAAGATGGAATTATCAAGACCACTTAGTATCTTATCCAGCAAGTCAATTAACACAGGAACAGTTCCGAAAGACCGGCGCACAGCAAATGTGACAGTTTTATTTTAAAAAGGTAAAAAGAGTGATCCAGGTAATTATCGGCCTGTAAGCTTAACTTGCATCTTATGTAAAGTGCTGGAGTCATTTATTAGAGATTCTGTTGTCAATCACATGAATGATATGGCACTTTACTCTAAAAATCAACATGGTTTCAGACAGAATAGATCATGTGTAACCAATCTACTAGAAGTTATGGAAGATTTTACCTCAATGATGGATGATGGAAATAACTTTGATGTGATATAACTTGATTTTAAAAAAGCCTTTGACTCGGTACCTCATGAACAGCTCTTACTTAAAATGCAATATTATGGTATTGCAGGTAATATTTTAAAATGGGTCAAAGGATTCTTAAAAAATAGAGTACAAAAGGTGAGAGTGGGAGAGGCCTTCTCAAGAGAAAAACTAAGGTACTGAGCGGAATTCCTCAGGGTCCAATATTGTTTACCATATCATATATGATTTAGTCATTTACCCGATGAGATTGAAAGCAATTGTAAAATATTTGCAGATGATAAAATCTATAATACTACCGATAATAAAGATAAATTACAGATGGATTTGGATAGATTGATAGATTGGAGTAACACTTGGAATCTTTACTTTAATGCAAGTAAATGTAAAGTAGTTCATTATGGAAATAAAAACCTAACTACAATTACATTATAAAGAATGATAGTGAATTTTAACATTAGAGAAAAGTGAGGAGGAGAAAAAGACCTCGGGGTGACTTTTGACTATAGACTGAAATTCGACAGACATATTAGAAATGCCATCACTAAAGCTAATAAGATGCTAGGTATTATCAAAAGATCCTTGACCTGTAGAGACAAAGACACACTCATTCAACTGTACAAGACTCTGGTTAGACCTCACTTGGAATATGGAAATACTATCTGGCACCCATTACTAAAACAACAATCGATCAGTATAGAGAAAGTACAAAGGAGAGCAACAAGATTAATAAAAAGTATCAGCCACTTAAGCTACGAGGATCGGTTAAGAAAACTACAGCTGCCATCATTGAAATTTAGAAGACTACGGGGTGATCTAATTCAAACATATAAAATATTCAATGGTTGAGATGATATTGAAAAGGAAAATTTTTTCACATTAGTGAGTGACGAAAGAACAAGAAATTCCTATCAAAAGATATGTATAAAACAAGTTTCCAGCAATGTTAGAAAAAATTCTTTTTCAAACAGGATTGCTCCTAGTTGCAAAGTGAAACGACTGCAGGCGGAAATCTAAACAAATCTTAAATAAATGTCAGCAAACCGCCCAGAGAAACGTGGACAAATGAGTCACAAGACAACACACAACGCATTTCAACCTCTTAGGTCTTCCTCAGGTGAAACAAAAACGATATATTACCTGTTTTACTCGTAAAAAACAAAATTCCCGATCTGTGTTATGGCAACATCAATCACGCTTACAAATCTGAACCCCTACCCCCTATCGGAAAATCTGATCATGATGTAGTCCACCTCATACCCGCATATAGACCTAAAATTCAGACAGAACCCATCATAAAGAAGAAGGTAAGGTATGGGAGCCTGACAGTATTTGGAATTACAAGGATGTTTTGACTGTACTGACTGGGACCTTTTCTTTGAATCCTCTGTCAATATCATGAAGCAACAGATGTCATATCAGAATATATCATGTTTTTGTCAAGATTTAATCATTCCATCAAAAACAATCAAAATTTTCCCTAACAATAAACCATGGGTAACGAAGCCACTGAAAACCGTGTTAAATGAAAAGAAAATTGCCTTTCAAACAGAAAACAAAATGGAACGTAAGAAAGTCCAAATAAGATTGAGAAAGGAAATACGCTCAGCCCAAACAAAGTACAAAGAGAAGGTTGAATTGCAGTTTCAGTGCGGTAATATGCGGAACGCATGGCAAGGTCTAAAGAAATTAACTGGTCAAACTAAATCCCATCATCACTGTGCCTTACCAAAAGAACAGCAAACAACAATTCGCTAATGAACTCAACAAATTTTTACTGTCGTTTTGATGCCCATGATTTCACCGATGCATTGGGAGTGATAAAAGAGGAAATCAAAGCAAAGATAGAAGATGAGATCATTATAGAAGATACAACAATACTTTCAATGTTTAAAAGACTAAATATCCAAAAGGCGCCTGGACCAGACAATATTAGTAGTGTATTACTCAAGAACTGTGGATCTCAACTCTGTCATGTCTTCACTAGACTATTCAATTGGTCTATTAAAACTTCAACTGTCCCTTCTCTCTGGAAAGCCTCAGTGATCTGTCCTATACCAAAAAAGTCTAAACCATCTTCCCTCAATGACTACCGCCCAGTCGCTCTAACATCCATTGTGATGAAGTGTTTCGAAAGAGCAATACTCAGTCACCTCCTCACTGACAGTCAGTCATCAAGATCCTTATCAGTTTGCATACAAACGCAACAGATGCACAGACGATGCCACTCTCACACTTTTACACAACGCTACACACTCACCTGGAGAAAACAGAGATTCTTTTGTTCGTATTCTTTTTATTGATTTTTCATCAGCTTTTAACACCATCCAGCCTCATCTCTTAGCGCACAAACTTTTATCCTTAAATGTCAGACCCAGGCTTATCCTGTGGATCACAGATTTCCTCATCTCCAGATCCCAGTCAGTGCGCTATCAATCTGTCATGTCATCTGTCCTCTTTTGCTCCACAGGTTCCCCTCAAGGTACCGTTCTTTCTCCTGTCCTCTTTACTCTGTACACCAACGACTGCATTGGTACAGAAGAAACACCAGTCATAAATATTCAGATGATACAGCCATTGTAGACCTTTCCAATTCTGATGTAACATATTTTGATGAAGTTGAGCGTTTCAGCACCTGGAGTAAAGAAAATTATCTTGAGCTTAACGTCAAAAAAAACAAAGGAGATGATCATAGATTTTAGGAAAGTGGAAAATTATGTGCCTGATCTTTACATTGATGGAGAAAAAGTGGAACGGGTAGAGGAATACAAATATCTGGGCACAACATTAGACAATAAGCTCACTTTCAATACACACACCAGGTCCGCATACAAAAAATGCCAAATTAGAATGCATTTCCTACGCAAATTGAGGAATCTGCATGTCCAGCCAAAAATTTCTTAAAACATTTTACAGGAGTTTTATTGAGTCTGTCTTGACTTTTTCATGCATTTGCTGGTATGGAAATCTTAATTTGAAAAACAGCAAACTCTTGGATAGCGTTGTGAACATCTGCGGCAAGATTGTTGGTGAGAGACAGGAGAGTATGAGTGAGTTGTATGAAAGGCGTGCGGTCAACAAGGCTCGTGCGATTGTTAGTGACAGTGGGCATACGCTTGCGCGACAGTTTGTGCTCCTTCCATCAGGCAGACAATTTTGTGTTCCCAGAGCTAAGCTGATGCGCACAAAAAAAAGAGCTTTGTGTTCAAATCCATTGCGTTTTTAAACAAACACAGCGTGTAAGAAGAGGCAATGGATCACCTGTGACACAAGCATGTGCGCGGGTGTGTATGTCCGTGAGCAAGCGGGAAAGTATAGATGCTGGAGTGTTGGTGTGTTTCTGTTTTATGTGTGCATGTCCTGGAACAGTGAGGAATAGAAATGTCTGGAATATGTCTCATCTTAATGATTTTTAATGATAAATCACCTCTCTCTCTCTCTCTCTGTCTCTGTCTCTCTCATACGTGCACACATTTATGTATATATAATCAAGAGTGGCTGAGTGTGTACTTTATTTGGACTACCAAAAGGAGAAAGATTGAAATTCCCAATTTGGTGCTACACGCATGTTTTATTGTTTGTAAGTAATTTTAATTTCCAGTGTCACGTTTGTAACTATAAATATGTATGTCTTAACTTTTAGGGCAGCGGTCACAAATGTAATTTCTCTTGTAACGAGAGATAATAAAGTTTTCTGAATCTGAATCTGAATAAAATAACGAAAATGCACTTAGCTTTGATCGCTTCAGATTGTTTCTGAGTTCAGCGCAAGGAAAAAGGCGCTAGGATTGCTCCTAGTTGGAACAAATTAACAGAAGTAGCAAAAACTGCAAAAAAACATTAATTTAAACTATTTAAAGACCTTCTGGAAAAAGAAAAAGGTATCATTCAAATATGATGCGTGACCATTGTCACAAAAAAATGAAAATGCACACTCCACACTGAAAAAAAATCTAAAGAAAACAAGAAAGACTAGGGCATCTGAAAAGCCACGAGGCTTACTGCGCCCTAAAATCAAGTTCAAGTGAATTTCAAATGCGACTGACCCACCTTGCTCGCCATTGCTCGCGAGAAGCTTCATCTTGAATGTACGTAGCCCAGGTCTCCTGGTTCCACAGTGATGGTGTCAAGCCTCTTCTTTTTCCGGTCGGCTCGCAAGTAAAAACACCGGATTCTTCAAATGTCTCCCTAATAGCGCAAATTCTGAAGGCGACTTCGGTGGGGATGCTTGAAAACTGTTCGTCTCTCTGACGACTGAACATTGATGAACCCTGCCCGCCTCTTGTTACAAAATCAAACAGATCATGTCGGTTGTCCTTTCCGAGCAAGTCAAAGACTGGGATCCAGTCTGCTGAAAAGTCGGCATTGGATGCCACACCGCCAGGAAAGACATAAAAGTTCGGCATAAATTTACTCTTGGCGCTTCTTTTCAATAGCAGCACTTCGAAGTCGTCTCCTTTGCTTATGGCTGTGAAAACATCTGTCGGTGTCACTGTTGGACTTAAGTTTGGTTTGACATGATCTCTCTGTCGAGCAGTCACAAGAATAAGGGATGATGCTTCTCTCCAGCGTTTTGTCACAGCAGCCATGACGGAATGCAAACTGTAACGCGAACCGAGGTAGGCTATCTGCGATTGATGAGCACAGATTGGACTTTGACGGTCAGGGTTTGGTCCGTCTTTCTTTCGCTTTTAACTGATCCACTTCCGCACCTAACATACGGCTAAATATAACCAATCAGAATCATGGTTGCATTTAATATGGCATTGAGCCAACCATGCCGAGAGTTTGTAATCTGCGACCTTAGGCCGCAACAGCTACGGTGGAATGCAAACTGTGACGCGAATCGTAGGCTAATAAATGCGATTGACCAGCAGATCAGTTTCGACTTTGATATTATCCTCCTCTTGCTTTCAGCTGCTCCGCTTCCACATACACTGCAGATTAGTAACGTAGAGAGACTGTCGTAAATACAACCAATCAAAATCATGGTTGCATATTGTGACCTTGAGCCAGAGAAAGTAATTCAGGGCTTTCTAGCCTACTTTCTCTCCTTGTGCCTGTGATGCCGCATGTCTTTTGCTCTTCCATCCCGTAACCACGCAACAAAAACTTCTTGAGCGTTATCTGCACCACAGACATTCACCACGTGATCCGCACGCACCGAATTTGATTGGCTCCTTGATTAGTGGAGTTGTTACCAAAAAAAAAAAAAAAAACTTAAGCGTATTCGTGTCGAGAAGGGGGGTGGGTGCGCCGGTGCACGTCTAGATGGTGAACACCGACAAGATAGTAATCACCACAAACAAGCTAGGCGTACAAAAGTAAGGTTACAACCATTCATCGTGATGTTTGATCTTGCCAATCTTATATGCAACACACCAAATTTGAAGAGTGTTGATGGTCTGAAATACCACAAAACACACGTGTAGGCTACACATCCACACTTACACAAGTCGCACGCACGCATGCACACACACACACACGCACGCACGCACGCACACGCACACAAAGATTCAAAGATTTAATCCTGTGAGCCCTTTTGGGGCATGGAGGACTTAAAACTGAAGTATACTGCAACTCTGGGTCAGATTCACTCAGGCTTTATTCTGAACTGTTCGTTTACAATCGCCATGGTCCAAACAAGGGAGCTCACTCTGCCACATGGAGGCCACTCTACCACAGAAAACAAAAACAAATGTAAATGAAACACATCAAACATTAAAAAAAAAAAAAAAACATTCCCGATAATTATAATGTTACACGACTTTAGGCTACTAAGTTTTTCAAACTTCGCTAAGTTTAGAATACTTTTTATTACCACAGAGCAAACGACAACAGTTAAATACGGACTTTATACATGTAAATTGTTTGGTATAGACTTGTTTCCAATATCATCATATTTGGTGCATTTCATTACAAAATGAAATTCATCGCTAAGGTCATTCTGGTCGAAGTCCCGACAACATCGTTCATCATGAGGTATTCCAAATCGTCTGCCAATTTCGATCATAAGTTTATGATTACCACAGAGGAACCGAATTAGTGGGTATATACAAACATCAGGCAACATTTCAATATATTTTCACGGCAAAACTCTGTTTTAAAATTCATATAAAATAAACCAATTTTGCTCCAGGGCCAACAGGCTGAGTCGCATTCTCTTTATTTTTAACATGCACGCTGGTGACCTACTCATTTTTGAGTGCATCAGCTTTTAAAGAAGAAGAAGAAGAAGAAGAAGAAGAAGAAACACTTATTACTAGATTCTAAAGCATCGTTCCATGCACGTATGTACACATCTAATGAATTACGAACATTTCTACAAATACTGTGGACAGACGAAAACCTTTGTGTCTCCCACACAAAAAGTCGAATCCTGTTTCGATAAGGATATACGTATACACATCAACCACCTAGATGTAAAAAACCCTGATTTCTGTATAAATCATATGATACTTGATACAATCTAGATGAATATTTGTTTGTGGTGAAAGTAAGGAAGGACCACCAGAATTTTATCATACGTGCATATACTTGAACTGAAACAGGCTACATTCCTAGTTCTCCATATATCAGTTCTGTTTTAGTAGAACGAATTAAATGAAAAAGATGCTTAAAAAGTTTAAGCTGAAAACTTTCCGTTAGCTTTAAATTACTATATCCCCAAATTCCACAGCCATATAAAAGTACAGGCAGAACCATTGACTGGTATAAGTCCGGTACAATGTTTGAAATCTTGCCATCTTTAGTAAGGAAAACATCGCACATTGTGCTTGGTCATACAAATACTTCTTACATTTATAAAAAAATTCCTGTTCTGCTAAAGATTATACCTAATTATTTGAAAGTGTGTACTATTTCTATGGACTGGTTTTTGAACTTTAGTTGGGTTTTTTTTAATAGGATTATTGCGGTCATTAAGGACTACACCCTTTGTTTTTCCTACATTAACATTAAGCTTCCATGCACTACATACTCGCTTAATATATCAAGAGCATGCTGTAAACCACAAAAAATCACACACACACACACACACACACACACACACACACACACACACACACACACACACACACACACACACACACACGCGCTGAGAACGAGACGGACATATACACATAGGCCTACATAAGTCAAGCAAGCGATGCACATTCATTCATGAACATGCCATTGAACAGTAGCCTATTTTCGTAACACACACACGCGCGCGCGCGCGTGCACGCACGTAGCCTACACACACACACACACACACACACACACACACACACACACACACACACACACACACACACTGAGGATTTTAAAAAGTTTGATTTTTAGATTGAGGCTTGATGCCTTTAAAACCAAATTCTGTAAACGTGTGTGACTTGTATTTGTGGCCAGCAAAGCACTCCGTTCCATCTACTTTTTTTGTGCGATAGAATGAAACCCTATTTACCTGTTTGGTTGTTGAACACTGAACCGTCGATGTCAGTCTTTGAAGATGTCATCTCTAACGACTCGAACATTTTTGAAGTTGTTCAAGGACTGATTAAGAGCCCAGTTGGACATTGACTTTAACGTCCATGTTATTTACCCAATCTTGGTGTTAGTTGCTTATTTAGTGTTTCTTTTAAAGTTTTGGATTCAGTTATGAGGTGGGTTTTTTTTTTTTTTTTTTTTTAATAATCTAGGCCTAATTGCATTATACATACCTACGTACGCCCCAAATCAACACCAACCGTTCGCATGCATACACCCAAAAAACATCACATGCACACACACACGCACGCACACACACACACACACACACACACACACACACACACACACACACACACACACACACACACAACACTTACATACTGTCTAAGATCACTGTTAGGTGGAAAGACGTTAAATTAAAGAACACACACACACACACACACACACACATACACACACACACACACACACACACACACACACACACACACACACACACACACACACACACACTGGCATTAGTGCAGCGCACGCGCTCTCACGCACAATTTTCAACTCTACCGGTGCAATCGTCTTTGCGTATGCCCGATCGTGTTCCCATACTATCTGCTGGTTCCTACATCCATCTGAATTTGGATTAGACCTTTTTCTCAAGGTAAAATAGAACACTTGTCCCGCGAGTCGTTTCATGAACACCATGACTGACCCATCTTAAAACTGGCCGACTGGCTGGAGTCAGTTCAGTTCAGTGTGTTAAATTTAACGTCTCATCATCATAGATGATAATAGTTATACGAGCATACACCTTTCACAACTTTCACGTAGCCTACACGTATTAAACCATCATACGTATTAACCCATCATACAGATCTGAAAACTTGATATAACAATTAAGCAACTTCGGTCTGAACAATAATAGGTCCAATGTATAGATCATACAAAACATGGCTTACGTTTTTATATTTATAAATATTCAGGCCTTTCCATTTATAACACCTTGTTAGAATTGGGCAACCCTATAAAAGGACGCGTACAGATATAAGTCCTTTGCAGATAAATGTAACAAGACGAGAAAATGTTGTATTCCACGTGCTTAGCCCCAAGTTTCTAATTGTTTTTAATAAGTGTCTTGGACAGCTGGGCAGTGAATAAGACTTTCATAAAAATTTTCTTGCCCAAAACATACGTTTTTAATACTTGAATCATTTCTGGTACAGAAAATGGCAATGGGTAGCTTCGGACATTTTCGTTCTCTACCTCGAGATATAATACAATGAATCAGGTATTTTATTTAATAAAAAAAAATACTATATTTTCTAGCATCCAGTTCCGATTTTCTAATGACTGTAGAACGGACTTGGAATCAACGCAAAGAAGAAGAGGCCTACTTCAGAATGACATTGGCGTGTTTCATGAATGATACAAAGCCACATGTAGCACATAGGCCTACTTCTTCCTGTTTTACATTTCTTTCAAAAGTGAAACGCTTTGTGCGTAGATCTATTTAGGTCTGGTATGAAAAATTCAGATCCACTGTCAGTTGGACTTCCAGCTCTAAAAATGGTAGACACAGCTGTTTTTTCTTTCTTTAATTCTTTTTCTTTTTTGTTAAAACAATTTTGAACATAATAACTCGGACCGTATGCACTCTGGCACTAGGGCGACACCAGGCTGATGGACTTCAAATGTGCAGGTGTTCCCTATATGTATGGACATCCATTGCCCTTCCCTGATGTGAAGCTCTGTCAGGGCGACTGCTTATGACCCCTGAACACCAAGAATACCATCTTATGGGGTTCTCAAAATAATTTTGCCTCGCTTGCACCTCGGGGGTCTGCGGGTGCAGGCTTTGGGACTTAAAACTGGATCCCCTCAAAACAATAGTCGGCGTAGCAAAAGAGGTGGGAGAGTATTTCAGGATTTGTACTTGGAACTGCTATAGTGCCAGAAAGAGGATCTCAACAATTGAAAAACTAGCATGTGACTTTGATGTTCTGTGTCTGCAAGGAACTAGAAGTGCTGCCCACAGACCATTACAATTGGATAACTTCATAATCTATCAAAAGCATGATGGACGAGGACTAGCTATGATAATAAAAACAAACAAACAAACAACCTTGAAAAACAAACTGTCCAGGATAGACTTGGAAAAATGGTGTAGCATCACATGTGAACTAATGGTGTGTGAGGCTAGAAAGGCCGGATGGTAATCAGAAAAGCCTTGTACTCATCAATGCATACATACATCAGGTACCCACACGTCAAAAACAGATTGGACTTCCCTGGAGGAAACAAAACATGAACTTGGAGACTCTTATACTATGTGGAGATCTTAATGTACGCTCAAAATTGTGGTATCGACATGGTACCAATCCTCAAGGAATTGCGCTGGAAGTGATGTTGGACGAAGTACTTTTTAGTGCACTGACATCATCATCCCCAACATATACAGGGAGGCAGGGTGACACTGACAGTGTCATTGAATTTGCACTCACTGGACCAAAATTCACAGCAGGCATGAGTGTGGAAACACTTCTTCATCATGGAAGTGACCATTTCCCTGTCGTGCTCAAAGAATACAGAAACTATCAAAAGTTACACAAACGAAACAAAAGGGCCCTTTTCAATGCAACAACAACGAAGGGATATCATAGGAACGCTAAGGAGCAGAAGATGCAAAAGAAACAATGCCACAACCAAACAAATCGTCCAACCCCTTTGTGGAATATAGACACAGAAACAGCCTGGAAAGAGAAACGCAAGGCTGTAAGAATTTGACAGAGAGAAAGAAGAAAACCTTGCCCTGATCTAGCTATTAAAACAGACATGAATCAGAAAACTGAACAATTCGAAAGAGTAGCTGAAGAAGCAAAAGAAACCAAATGGCAACACGTTTGTCTGTCACTTAATTATGACACAAAACTGGCTCAGTTCTGGCACTTTTATAGTCGCATGGAAGAAAAACACTAAACAAACGCAACACAAGATATCCTAGACGCTGATGGAATCACAAAACACAAATGTTGAGAAAGGGTCAGCTCTGCTGAAACGTTTCATAGAACAGAGTGATCAAAGAAATTTGAAGGAAAAGAAGAAATATTTGACCAAGTTAGACCAAAACCTAGCTCAGACTGGCATTGATGATGAAATTACAGCATATGAACTGGATTACGCAATAACTAGATGCACTAAGGATAGTGTTTCAGGTCCAGACAAAATACGGTTTGCAGATATCAAACAGCTCTCAAAAGAGGAGAGAGCTCAAATCTGTAGTCTCTTCCAGGAAAGTTTTGATAAAGGCTTTGTCCCAGAAGAGTGGACACACAGCGACCTAAAATCTTTACCAAAACCAGGAAAAATCGGCTAAATGGCTACCACCTACTCACTATGCAAAATATAGCAGGAAAGCTCATGGAACAAATCGTAGCAAGAAAACCCGCAAGAGATCTTTAATGTCGACAAATCCTCTCATCAAAATCAAGGAGGCTACAGAACAGATAAAAAGTACATGAGAAAATGCGGCCGCTTTTGCCTATGAAGTATATGAAGGAATCCAAAGAAAGGAAGAAACACTAGCTGTGTTGCAAGATTTGGAAGACGCATACAACAAAGCCCAGTTCTTGTTTCTCATGGAACTACTCCCTGACCATGGAGTCAGCAAGACACTTACACGATGGATAGCAGCGACACTTCATGAGAGAACTGTCATCCTAGGATTTGGAGACTGGACGTCTGAGCCTCATAAACTTTCTATGACATTACCTCAGGGTACTCCTCTTTCCCCTGTTTTTGTACAATGTTTACACCAAAGGCCTTGCAGACCTCAACAGAAACGGAATTGCTCGAGTGTTGACTCAAGCAGATGACGGTCTGATCAACAAAACATCAAAGAATGCTTAAAAAAGAACGAAATCAGTTCAGCAACAGTTGAACAACATTGCTCAGTGGTGTCGAGAAACTGGATCGTCCATCAACCCTACA
>JADBJO010001717.1:252500-280000 GCA_016801955.1 Conus betulinus | reverse complement strand
CGTGTATTGTTACTGGCAAACTTTTAAGCAGACATCTCAAGCATCCTCGCAGGACATAGCATCGCAGACACACAGGCCGATCAGATAGTCCATGTTGACCGCCTCAAGCCAGCATTTGTTTCGCCGCTCATGACTGTGAATGACAAGACACCACCTTCACTGACACCGCTAACAACCTGGGCAAAGCTGGCCACTGTACTGCCACATCTCCACCCATTACCATCCACTCTCTGGCCGCGTGTCACACCTGCCTTAAAATTAAAGACGACTTTGACTCTACTGAATGAGTTCTATTAGTTATCAGACAACTGCTACGTGATGTACTCTGCTGGGAAGACGGTATTGTAGCTACTCTCATTGAACTAAGAGTTATCCCCCTTTTTGTTATGATTAACGACTTCGTAGCAATGTGTCGTTTCAGAAAAGGAGTCAAAACTTCAACACGCCACCCATAACTGTAACTCCAGACAGAGTTGCATATTAACTGACAATTTGCAACTCTACAGGAGCATGGCGATCCTCTGCAGTTGTCTTCTCCAGGGTCTCAGGGCGTCTGGGAAGAGAGCTTGCTGGCCTTTGACGATCGCCTTGGCAACAAAACGCCTGTGACTGCTAACGAGAACTCTGCCACACTGAGTATTCTGTACGAATTGAGACATGTAGGCTAACATCCTTACTGACTCGAAAAGTTTGTGAATTAGAAAAGTCAATTAACCATTAAAAGAAGAATATCTAAATGTTACTTAAAAAAAAAAAACAACAACCATAACCTGCGTGTCGAGAAGACAGGCGGATCTTTACACTTATTCTTATGCTTGTAAATCCAGGCTAGCCCAAACTTCCAACTAGGGAGGGTAAGTTTTAACTAGTCCTAGAATGACCCCCGGGGTAAAAGCAGGCTAGCCCAGACTTACCCCGGGGTAAGTTCCAGAGGGGGGTAAAGAACGGCTGTTACACCTGGTCCCACGGATGAGTCTGAATCAGAGGACAAAAAAGACCCCTGCAAAGGTGACACAAATGGTTCTGTTTTCAAGATAGGCTATCATGGCCTTCATGCATGCTGTAAGTGAGGCGATTTTTTTTTCTTTTGCTTTCCTATCTTGTATGCAGCCTCAGTGGCAATGCACCCACGCCGCTCATTCTGACACCGCTCCCCCCTCCTCCCGTCCACAGCCACAGCCCAGTCCCACCCGCCACAGCCCCAGCACCGGTATCCACACTGAGCAGTCAAGGTCAAGTCCTCATGATGCAACCAATGAGAGGAAACACTGCACGGCTGCCGAGTCATTTCAGTGGAGTTCAGTGGTGCCTGTTCTGATCCAACATACGCAACACCTCCTACTAAGCCCCGTACTGACGACAATACTGCTGAGTCGCAGCGCTAAAGTGGCTGCGCTTCTCTCCGGAGAGCGCCATTACGTCCGTACACGACGACAGTCCCCATGAATGCCAATACCGGTGACCTCGACAATCAAATCAAGGACATAGACGTGGAGAGGGTATCAAAATTGAGGTCACCATGAGAGCAGGACATGAAGAACCATAGAATTTGAGACTTTTTATGCTTATTGATGAAGATTGTGAGGATGAAGACGCTACGTCTCAGGTCTGAGACTGCATGACAAGGCTGTACTCTGTGCTTACTTTCATGAAATATCCCGGCGTCAACCAGACCCGAGACACAAACACTTGCAATGTTGGTCAGGAAGTCTGAGCAACACTCTCAGAGACGCAATCATTAATGAGATGAAACTCGACTGCGTGGTCCCAGTGTTCGCAACTGTAAAGTCAACGCTATGTGGGAGTCAGTCGAGGCAGAAAAATTCTACGTTCCAACAACTCTGATGGGAATCGAATCTACGACCTCCCAGCCAGGAGTCCGCGACGCTACGCACTTCTCACGGCGGCTCGTACGTGAGAGGATTATGTTTATATACTGACATCTCTTTGTTACGGCCCCTTTTTAACTCTCCCCCTGCCCCCCTCCCCCTTCATCTTTTCCTTTTTAATATTTGACAACATTTGGACCGCGCACACACACACACACACACACACAGACACACACACACACACACACACACACACACACACACACACACACACACACACACACACACACACACACGCGCGCGCGCGCGCGCGCGCGCGTTATATATATATATATATATATATAAAATAAAGGTAAAACCCTGGAACACGCTGGACACGCGCTCAATGATGTGTGGGTGCACTGCTGATCCAGAAACTGGCCAGTCAACAAGTAAAAAAATAAAAGCAGGCACACCAGCCACACACACTCTTCATGTCTTTTTTAAAAAAGCTTTCGCCTTTTATTTAGACTTCGTCAGTATCTGCAACACGAACAGTCATGTAAATACACACTCCCACCCACCCAACCACACACACACACGCACAAACAAACTACCCACACACACACACAACCACACACACACAACCACACACACACACACACACACACACACACACACACACACACACACACACACACACACACACACACACACACACACACATACTATCTTAGGTCACCCGCTCTATCCTTATTTTTACATATATAAAAAAGCACCCCACCACACACACACACACACACACACACACACACACACACACACGCCAACTTGGGGTGTGCGTAGGGAGGGGGGGACATGAGGAAATCCTTAGATAATCTGACATTCTGCCCTAAAAACTTTCATTTTCTAAATAATTTTTGGAGTTATGGGTTAAAATTACATAGTCACAAGAACCCGCAAAACATCAGCAATGGCACACAGAAAGTCATAGAAGCTGCCACACAATAACAGTAAAGGGCTTAAGCTAAACCATTAGTACAACTCCACTCACATGTTACACAATACAAATTGTCATCCTGAATAATAATATACCTATATCACTTTAAGAATGTTATATTAGAGAACTACCAATAAAACGGAGCTGAAACATATCAGTGTTAAAAGCTTACCAATATCTCTTGTTTCGCATTGCACACTGGTGCTGAGATAACCATCCACTGCTTATTCCATTGTTGTGAGCTAAAAACAAGGTTATTTTGTAAACACAGTTCACTACAACCCATCTTCTATTTAGCCCACACTTTAATCAGGTAAAGGAACATACAACACATACATACTCTCTCTCTCTCTCTCTCTCTCTCTCTCTCTCTCTCTCTCTCTCTCTCTCTCTCTCTCTCTCTCTCTCCCCCCGACGTCGCCCCCCCCCTCTCTCTCTCTCTCTCTCTCTCTCTCTCTGACACACACACACACTCTCACACACACACACACACACACACACACACACACACACACACACACTCCCCCATACCCACACACACATACTCACCCACACCTCACCCCACACTCCACACACAAAAAACTCATCCACCTTCACCACCTCCAATATAACCCTAACTGGGATCATGGCTGGAAGAGAAGGAAAAGGGTAAGTGAGGAAGGAAGGAACAACCAGGGGAGGGGAGGGGGGGGGGGGGGGACGTACCTCAAACCAACAGTAATTAAGGAAACATTCGTTGGTACTTTTTAAAAGGGGGGGGGGGGGGGGGGGGGAATTTAGGAAATTTTAGAAATTACAGTAAGCACTAAATATCATCATTGTTCTAATATTAATTTAAAATGTATTTGAAAAAAAAAAAAAAAAAAAGGGGGGGGGGGGGGGGGGGGGGGGGGAATCGTATACATCCCATCTAGAGTCATCTTAGATTTTTTTACATTATAATACACTCTATCATACTTCCCCCTCCTCCGCCGCTCCTCCCCCTCCACCCCCCCCCCCCCCAAGCAAGTGATAGGGATCATCTCAACTCCTCCACCCCTCTACTCACTCAGAACTGAATTCTCTTTTCATAACTGCAAAATCTTTCCTTTCATTCCCTCCTGTTGACAATGTGCCCAAATTAGCCTGCCAATACAGTTCTCTTTCTAGTAATTTTTCTGTGGTCCACACATGCTCAATTGGTATAATGTTCAGGAACATAACATTCTGATCTTGAGGATGTTTCACACACTTGCCACATGTGATGCAACTGTACATTTTTTAATCTTACTAAGTTTAACATCACTTTTATGATTGGCCCATCTCTTTTTGAAATTCACTGTTGACCCTACATAGAGGAAATCTTGATGTAATTTGCACTGAATCATATAAATTACATTAGGTGTGGTGCAGCTCAGATGAGACCTTATGTTCCACCTTCTCCCATCCCAACGTGACTTAAAAGATGTAGTGTCTATGGAATGTACACACACGTGTCACACTTCTTGTCACATTTAAAAAAAAATCTCTACTGTTTTCAGGGCCATGTTGCAGAGTACGTTTTGGGACTGATGGTTTATATATTTCACCTAAGTTTTTGGCTCTCCTGTTTCCTGCAATGATAGACTTTTTCGGAAATATTTTTAAATTGTCTGGGTTTTTGTACAACAACTTCAGATTGTTTCTTATTATACTTGATTTATCTGGAACTCTGGGGTCCCAAGTAGTAACCCAAACCAATTTCTTCTGTTTGTTTTTGAAACGTTTCTGCAAGGCTTTCTTTCTGGGCACACTGGCACCTTCTCTAAGACCTTTTAACGCATCCTCCAATTTCCAACCTGAAGTAACGAGATATTTTGCATATTCTTGTATTCTCTTTTCTAATATATCTTCTTCTGAACATATCACCCTAAGTCTTCTACCCATCCCAATAAGCATACCTTTAAAGACAGATGGAGGATGACATGAGTAGGGGGGTAAGTAACTGTGCGAATTTTTAGAAAAGACATCCGTTCTTAACTTACCTTCATCTGTCAGGCTAATTGGGCACATTGTCAACAGGAGGGAATGAAAGGAAAGATTTTGCTTCAGTTATGAAAAAGAGAATTCAGTTCTGAGTGAGTAGAGGGGTGGAGGAGTTGAGATGATCCCTATCACTTGCTTGGGGGGGGGGGGGGGGGGGGGGGGGTGGAGGGGAGGAGCGGCGGAGGAGGGGGAAGTATGATAGAGTGTATTATAATATAAAAAAATCTAAGATGACTCTAGATAGGATGTATATACGATTTCCCCCCCCCCCCCCCCCCCCCCCCCCTTTTTTTTTTTTTTTTCAAATACATTTTAAATTAATATTAGAACAATGATGATATTTAGTGCTTACTGTAATTCTAAAATTTCCTAAACCCCCCCCCCCCCCCTTTTTTTTTTTACCCAACGAATGTTTTCTTAATTACTGTTGGTTTGAGGTACGTCCCCCCCCCCCCCCCTCCCCTGGTTGTTCCTTCCTTCCTCACTTACCCTTTTCCCTTCTCTTCCAGCCATGATCCCAGTTAGGGTTATATTGGAGGTGGTGAAGGTGGATGAGTTTTTTGTGTGGAGTGTGGGGAGGTGTGGGTGAGTATGTGTGTGTGTGGGTGTGGGAGTGTGTGTGTGTGTGTGTGTGTGTGTGTGTGTGTGTGTGTGTGTGTGTGTGTGTGTGGGTGTGTGTGTGTCAGAGAGTGTGAGAGTGTGTGAGAGAGAGAGAGTAGAGAGAGAGAGAGAGAGAGAGAGAGAGAGAGAGAGAGAGAGGGGGGAGAGAGGAGGGAGAGAGAGAGAGAGAGAGAGAGAGAGAGAGAGAGAGAGAGAGAGAGAGAGAGAGAGAGAGAGAGTATGTGTTTGTATGTTCCTTTACCTGATTAAAGTGTGGGCTAAATAGAAGATGGGTTGTAGTGAACTGTGTTTACAAAATAAACCTTGTTTTTAGCTCACAACAATGGAATAAGCAGTGGATGGTTATCTTCAGCACCAGTGTGCAATGCGAAACAACAAGAGATATTGGTAAGCTTTTAACACTGATATGTTTCAGCTCCGTTTTATTGGTAGTTTTCTAATATAACATTCTTAAAGTGATATAGGTATATTATTATTCAGGATGACAATTTGTATTGTGTAACATGTGAGTGAGTTGTACTAATGGTTTAGCTTAAGCCCTTTACTGTTATTGTGTGGCAGCTTCTATGACTTTCTGTGTGCCATTGCTGATGTTTTGCGGGTTCTTGTGACTATGTAATTTTAACCCCGTAACTCCAAAAATTATTTAGAAAATGAAAGTTTTTAGGGCAGAATGTCAGATTATCTAAGGATTTCCTCATGTCCCCCTCCCCTACGCACACCCCAAGTTGGCGTGTGTGTGTGTGTGTGTGTGTGTGTGTGTGTGTGTGTGTGTGGGTGGGGTGCTTTTTTATATATGTAAAAATAAGGATAGAGCGGGTGACCTAAGATAGTATGTTGTGTGTGTGTGTGTGTGTGTGTGTGTGTGTTGTGTGTGTGTGTGTGTGTGTGTGTGTGTGTGTGGTTGTGTGTGGTGTGTGTGTGGGTGGGTAGTTTGTTGTTGTGTGTGTGTGTGTGTGGTGGGGTGGGTGGGAGTGTGTATTTACATGACTGTTTGTGTTGCAGATACTGACGAAGCCTAAATAAAAGGCGAAAGCTTTTTTTTAAAAAGACATGAAGAGTGTGTGGCTGGTGTGCCTGCTTTTATTTTTTTACTTATATATATATATATATATATATATATATATATATATATATATATATATATATATATATATATATGTTTGATTTTATCCTTGTGTGGAGAAAATGCAGAACTTGGTTTTACCTTGTATATATATACACGTGTGTGTGTGTGTGTGTGTGTGTGTGTGTGTGTGTGTGTGTGTGTGTGTGTGTGTGTGTGTGTGTATATCATCATGACTGGTATTGTAATGCCCGAAGGCAGTTACACATGTCCGAGTCCATTCTCAGAATATCAGTCCTCACTGAAACAAAGTCACTGCACAGTTCAGCTCGTTTGCCTGACTTTAAGACACAACTTAACGTTTTGTTTACTTTATGTGCAAACACAATCAACATGACCCTTTTTTCCTGATCGCCTGCTAGACTTTTCACTCCCAAATCCCTGTGTTCCAACAATAGCGTAATAACTCAAAGAATCCACAAGTACACCCATATTTCCACCACCATACTTGCTGACGTCTGGCAACGAAATATTTAGCCCAAATCCAAGGAAATGGTCTTCTTATAATTAAAAAAAAATCTATTACAGAAACAGAGCAGTTTCCATCTGTTCAAACGGTGACGTTTCTTCTGGGCAACCTCGAACTCTGACTACGATTATGGAGGCCAAGGGCCCAGCAGTGGAGGCCTTCCGTTATACGTTTACTGCGTGGCTGCATATCAGGGGGCGCAGAGAAATGACAGAATGTGAAAAACCAACGTCGGAAGGCTCTCAAACAACCTTCTAGCAACCTTGGGCGAGTCAGCCTCTTTTCAGGTCTCACACCATCCAAGGACTTCATATCGGATGGATCTCCTTGTGACTCAGGTACTAAGATTACAACGGGCACCCTTTTGCCTCAGTAATCTTAGTCTCTTTTTTTTCACCCCCCTGATAGCACTGGCCACTCTCAGATCTCCAGGACTCGGATTTGGCCAATACAGTCCTTGATCATGCTGTTCTTTCCTCGTATGCAGACTGCAGAAGGCAGTCCTTTGCTTTATAAGTAGCAAGCTTGAGTTTAGCCAAGTACTCAGACTGAGCAGATATGATCTCCTGCGCTTCCTGGACTTTTTCTCCCAAGGGGACTTTCTCTCGAGAGGGGAGATGGGGCTCCTAATCAAACATCAGACAGAAAAGATGAAACCCAGTAAAGACATGGTGGCAGGAGAGGGAGGGGGGGGGGGGTGGGGTGGGGTGGGGTGGGGGGGGGGGGGGGGGGGGACAGTTGTACGCATGGATGAGCTCTAGCTGAATTCTAGCCATCTCCTCTTGTGCTCAACTGAAAGAGATTTCATTTTAGGTTGAGCCTTTCTTGCTGACCATCGACAGCAGAGCTATGGAGCGTGGTCTAAGACTTCTCGATTCCACAGTGCTCACACAATCTGGCGATGATGTCAGCTTCAAAATACTATGCAGAAACCAGCTCAGGATTCGAGTTCCGGCCACAGAGGTTGTGGTTTGGTTATGCGTCGCCACTGTGATAGTATATTTGATGACATCTGTGATAACCAAAACTTTTCACATCCACATCTGGCTGATTCAAGAACTTTAAAGTCAAACCAGATGAACTGGTGAGGTTTTGCTTCCAGTGGACGACCCATGGGCACATGCAATTTTGTGCTCGACTTCTTTGCTGTTTGGCTTTGGCACTTCTTGCATCACCACCCATCCACATCAGTATGCACATAGGGCCAGTATATCTGACACCACGGTATGTCTGGACCCTGATGTCAAGACTTTTGATGAGCAGGATGAAAGATATCTGCTCTTAATGCCTCAAGAATCACAACTTGGCCAATGTTTTCAAGTTCTGGATCAGCAGTTACTTAGCACAGAATGTCATCCCTCATTTCAACCACTCAAACTATCGTGCAAATGATTTGCCTTCGGGGAACATCTTCCTTAATTCAATCTTTGTTGGATTTCGCTTCATCTTAACCACTGGTATCATAGTTGACATAACAGAGTCTGCCCTCTGTGCCTCAGGAACTGTACTGGTGAGACTGAAGGGAATGAGGCTGCCTATAATACTGGTTTCTCTTTTCGACCACTGAGGTCTTTCATATCTCTCATTTTTGCTGGCTCTGTGACTTCTGCACAATATAGCTTGGGTAAATCATGAGAGACATCCTGATCTGGCAAGTCCTCCTGCAGACCACATAAAACAACAATTAGCTTTTCCATTGTGCCTGCTGGATAGTCCCAGAAGACTCAGAGATAGGCCATCAAAATTCTGATTTTCTCGTTCCGACGTACCATTGACGGAAAACAGGAAATACAGTATCAACGCTGCTCAGCGCTGATTTAAGGCACCTAGCTTTGCAATCGCGATCCGCCAGTGACTCAGGGCGTTGATGTCGGTGAAGATAACAATATGTTCAAAAGCACACTTCTCACACACATAGTCCACTTAAAGGTCTGGAGTTTCCGCTGCTTGCTGCCGAAAGTTTTCATATTTTGATCAATTGGCCGTAGATTGCAGCTTGCGTATACTATGACTGTATGCTCCCCAGGTTTGTCCTGAGAGAATACAGCACCATGCTCTTCATAGCTAGCTGAGGTGATTTGAAGGCTGACAGGCGGAATTCAGTTCAATTAGCCACAGTACCAATGTTCTTTATCTTCTTTTTCTCGTCCTGGCTTTCCTGGTAGCAAGCAAGCCTGGTTCACAGGCTTTACCTTTCGTACCAACCCACTGACAAAGCATTGGTAATGGCTGGCAAGCCCCAAGAACGAGTGGAAGTAACGCAGCGTACATGGAATTGACCACTCGAATTATGGTTTGTACTGACTAAAAACATTCAGGTGAAGTGCTCTTACATAGCTCAGTGTCATCGGCATATTTTGTGAAAATAACATTTTTGTGCGCAGATATAACGTCTGACAGTGGCTACAAGTGTGGGGTTAACAAAACAGGTCCCGGCACTGGTCCCTAGGGCACACCAATACAAGGGGGCTTGGGCAGATTGAACCTGGTCAGCAATGACTGACTAAGTCTGATTCTGAGGTGTGACGACAACCATTGCAAGACTGTGTCCTGAATACCAAAAGTGAACTTAGATCTTTTAGGGAAAACAGAATGGTCAAGAGCGTCGAATGCTGCCCTGAGGTCTAGCAGGGTAACAAGGGAGGTAAAGACTTTTCTCTGCTTCAGTCGAAAGATTATCAGTGACACTCAGCACAGCAGTCTGTCTTCTGTGAACCATCCAGTATACTGACTAATGTGTCTTGATGCGGGAATTATAATACAAATAGTTTTACCATTGATTCAAGACAACCTTTCCAAGTGTCTTTGAAATGAAGGAAGTTAAGAAAGTGGCCTACAGCACTTGAGATTAGTGGGATACATTCCAGTCTTGTTCAAAGGGGCTCATGAGAGAGTGCTTAAACTGTGAGGGAGCTGTGCCAGAACAAAGAGAGGCCTTAATGATGACCAGAGAACAAACTTCACACACGTAAAGTGAGTTTCAGCTTGCACCAGTCTGGAACCCGGCTGTTGATCAGCTACATCCTCTTCCTTTTCGATTTCTTCTTTCACTAATATAGATAATGTACACGTTGCGGGCATTCAGGTTCGGAAATGTAATTCATTAGTTTTGTTACAATGTAAATGTAGTTAACTATCACTGAAATGAAATAACTAAAAATGTTAACCAAAAACTTAACAAAATTAGTTCAATCCTTTATCATGTCTTCTTTACCAGCGAATTAGCCAGTTCACGCCAATGTCACTACTGAACGTCGAAAGGAACTCTATCTTCTTCTCTTCTCTGTCATGGCAGCAAGGCTGACCAAGTACGTCATGGAAAACAAGTACTTGGATGTGTCAGTCAGTCCAGAAGGTGGCATCCCCAGGCGTGGCTGACTGTGTAGAACACGCCACAATGATCTGGGACGCAATCCAAAGAACAAAAACAGAAAAGAGAGAGACCTGGACATATGGTGGCTTGATATGACAAACACATATGGATCTGTACCCCATACGATGATACAGTTGGCTCTTGAGATGTACCATAATGTGCCAAAGAACATCTGCGACATGCTCAAGAAGTACTTCAATGGCTTCTCGATGCGGTTCTCTACCGAGGAGTACACATCAGATTGGATCAGCTTGGAAGTGGGCATTGCAATGGGGCTGTGCAATTTCCCCAATACTGTTCGTGTTGGCAATGGGAAGTCATCCTGAAAGCAGCAACAAGCAACGCAACGCAAGACAAACAGACCTTGGCGATGGATACAAGATACCCCCTCTCAAGGCCTTCATGGATGACACTACAGTGATTTCATCCAGAGAAGACGAGACACGTCATGTGCTGGAGAGGCTGGACGACATAGTTGCCTCATCCAGAATAAGTTCAAGCCAAAGAAATCACGGAGTCTCTCACTGAGGAAAGGAAAAGTTGCCGAATCTGTGGTCTTCAGTGTTGCCAACCAGGCCATTCCAACAGTCACAGAAGAGCCAGTCAAGAGCCTTGGAAGATGGTATGATGATGATACCCTGAAAGACACACAAAGAGCAAAAGAAACCAAACAGATGTCGGAAGAAGGCTTGGAGACCATTGACCAGTGTGGGCCCCCTGGCAAATACATGGTCTGGTGTCTGCAGTTCATGCTGATACCAAAGCTCCTATGGTCTCTGATAATGTACGACATCTGCACCAGCATAGTGGAGGCAATGGAAGCCAAAATCAACAAGTTCACAAGGAAATGGCTTGGTGTCCCACCCTGTCTGACTGACGTAGCGCTGTACTGTCGCCAAGCAAAGCTGAAACTACCACTGAAATCCACCTTGGAGGAATGCAAAGCAGGGAAGATCAGACTTCAAAGCATGCTGGAGGACTCAGGATACAAGGTGGTAGAAGCAATCAAGCCCCAGCTGAAGACAGGCAGAAAATGGAAAGTTCAAGAGGCGATGGATTCTGCAAAAGAAAGTTTCAAGATCAGAGAAATAACAGAACACACACAGACCAACAGACAGCGACTGGGGATGACCCAAACTGAATGGTGGTCAAAGGCCAAAGGAAAAGCCAAGACAGACACGATGATTCAGGAGATGAGAAAAGAAGAAAAAAACAAAAAAAAAAAAAAAAAAAAAAAAGAAAAAAAAGACTCCAAAAAGCAGTCCAGCAGAGCCAGCAAGGGTAATGGACAACGTGGGAGAATGCACTCTAAAGAAGTCTCACTTGGAATGACATTTGGCAAATGGCCCTCTCAGGATCAGCTTCATTCTTAGATCTGCATATGACCTTCTGCCCTCAAATGCAAACTTGGTGAAGAAGTGGGGAAAAACAGACAATCTTGCATGCCCCTCTGCAAAAACAAACAAGAAAAACAAACAGTGGAACATGTCCTAAGCTCATGTAAAGTAGCCCTGGCTCAAGGAAGGTACACATGGAGGCACAACCAAGTGCTCAAGAGATTGTACAAGCAGTCTGGGCTAGTACCAACACCCACAAAAGGGAAAATCAGGACTCCGAAAGCACCCGCAACATTTCTTCACGGCAGTAAGTAGCAAATCATGGCCAAGAAACAACAGTGCCACTCGGAACAGAGTCTGCTGGACGGGGCAGATGACTGGGAGTGCACTGCAGACCTTCCAGAATGGAAGAGTGACCAGAGATCATCAGCAAGAGTGGCATGAGACCAGACATAGTAGTCCACTCTCAGTCAACCAAGCAGCTGATCATGATCGAGCTCACGGTGCCATATGAGAACAGAATGGAGGCAGCTCAAATCTACAAGACTGAAAAGTATGCTGATATGGCAAAACAGCCTGAAGAGAGAAGGCTATCAGGTCAAAGTCCTCACTGCAGAAATTGGAGCCAGGGGGTTTTGTAGAACGTCTGCAAACGGCCTCAAGAAACAGCTCTCAGTTGCAGGGAGGGACAAAAAACCAGAGCCCTGAAAGCAATGGCAGAAGGGCAGAGAGAGGTGTTCAAGCTGGTTCTGGTCAAGAAGGAACAAAAAGTGAACTTCATAAGGCTTAACTTTCCCCACAAATATCAGGTGCCCCAGTGGCTCAGTGGTTAGAGTGCGAGTCATTAAGTGGAAAATGAGCATGTCCAGAGGGTCATGGGTTCGAATCCAGCCATGACTCGTCCCAAGATGGGGGAAAAAAAAGGGGCAGCAGAGGGGACATCCGGAGTCATGAACCGAGTGTGTGGCCCCCAACCCCCCCCTAGAATGTCAGGAGATAAGGACCGAAACACTTGCTTGTAGGGGGATTCGCTTCTGAGGAACTTCTGCTGCCACGATGTCCACGAGTTTCTTTCTACTACTAGTTAACTATCACTGAAATGAAATAACTAAAGATGTTAATCAAACACTTAACAAAATTAGTTCAATTTATCATGTCTTCTTTACCAGCGAATCATCTTTTGCAAATTGAAGATACGACCCTGGGGCTTAGATTAGGCTTAAATCTTGAAGAGTTTCATTCTCATCGGATCTCAAAACGACAGCAAGGTGTATTCGAACAATACTTATTCATGTCATTTATAGATTGTCGATGATTTAAAAGGGGGAAAAAAGAAAAACCACAGTACATAGTAAACTTAATCCATAATCATTGCGTTCTAAATCTTTTGAAAAAAAAAGCTGCAAAAGAGACTGCTTTAAATTCAGAGTCAAAACAAAGTGTTGCTGTGAAAATACACACAATGTTTAGATAAATTTACTCCATTCCATTCCAAACTCTCTCCCCCCTCCTCCACCCCAACTCAAACGCACACACACAAATATCCCGGCATGCTCGCGCACACACACATACATTAAAAGAATTGACAACATGTTTAAAGAACTTATTTAAAGTATGCAGGTAGTAAAACATGCACTTAAATATGATTATGAAAGGCAGAAAAACAGCGTATAGGCTACCTGTATCAATCGTTTTTGTTTATATATAGATCGGCAGCATAAAAAAAGCAATGAAAAACAAAAATTGTACAAGACAAGAAAACAGAAAGAAGAAAGAAGGTGCACGCACGCGCGCTCGCGCACACACACCCACACCCACACATGCGCGCGCGCACACACACACACACACACGCACGCACGCACGCACGCACGCACGTACGCACGCGCACACACACACACACATACGAAAAAAAAAGAAAAATCATATCCAGTGGATCAGCCTGGGACATGGTGTTCTTGGAGCCTACTACAAGGTATTTATATGGATCTCATGTGAATCCTGACACACAATGAGCACGTCTCATAGCAAGTGACTCATTATATGGTACGCACCATGTGCCATTCATGATGGACTCTTTCCTTATGTGTATGCTTATGGGAACAAAAAGGCACATTTTCACTCAAAATAAGTGTTGCTATATTTTCAAAATCTTTTCTATTTCTTCTTCTTCTTCTTCTTTTTTATGATGAGACTAATTGTCTTCTTGACACTATAGTCTACTCAACCCACCACTCAAATGTCAAAGATATGTTATACTAGATTCAAATACTGTCTCTCAAAATACTTCTATGGAACTGGCCCTGTCTACCATCAACAACATTTGCTGAGAATACAACTGGTGTATGAAAAAAGCTGCAAACCACACAAAGGATTTTGTCATTTTGTCATCTCGTTCATATCTGGACATGTTTCATGTTTTGTAATATAAAACAATTCAGTAAAAGAATTTACGAAGCCCTTGGTCAGTTGATGACGCTAGTTGACTGTATTGGGAATGCTTGCTAACGTAGCTTCATCATGAAACGTCGAACCAGTAATACTGCAGTCATCAGCTAGAGAATAACTTCAACCAGGGATCCTCCGAACCAAGCAGTGGTGTTTCTTTTTAAGTAAATGGAGTTTCATACGTCAACGGCCAAATCTCTTGTAGAAGTGCTGCGGTAAAAAATGAATAAATCCGTATATTGAAACGAGGGGAAAAATAAGGAATGGTGAAAAAACAGATAAAGTAAATTAAAGGGAGAATGTATTTTTTTCTTTGCTTGTTACTTCATGTAATTGTTCTTTCTTTCTTTTACTAAATAACAGTACCAGACGGATGTTATAATCCAAACTAAGTCTCAAGTCTTTTTCAGATTAATCAGGCTAGTTCACAACGTTCGCTGCAAAACGTATTTAAACACAGTCAGAAACAGCCAACATGGTCATAGCATGGTCAGAGGAGCCATTGGCCTGTTTTAGTGTGTTTTACATTGGGCGTTTTAAATTAACGGGGTAATATGTTTTTCCTATGACCAATTTTGCAATCTTTTAACTTGCTCGCATGATCTTGTGGTACAGCCCGGGTGTTTCGCCCAGCAGATTCTTGGGCCAGCCCACGAGGGAACAGTATATCTAGTCCAGGGGAATATCAAATGGCCCTAGGGTGCCGACAAGGGCCATTATGTTATGTCCAAGAGACCTGAAGGGTACGCACGATGGCACATTTTCTGTGTAATTCGTGGGCTGTACTGACGAGGTGCGTGTGTTTTTTTCCGGCAAACTCACGGGGCCTAGGAGCTGCTGAGCAAAAGTGAGGGCCTTATGAGGAGTTCTTGAGAATGTTTCTGCTAGAGAGAGAGAGAGAGAGAGAGAGAGAGAGAGAGAGAGAGAGAGAGAGAGAGATGTTATTCAGAAAGGCCACAGGCCCATTTGTACGGGATGCCTCACAAAATGTAAAATTCTTGAATGTGCAACAATGACAACAACAAAATGACATCTTTGAGGTCAGTACTTCTTTGATGTTGAAACTTTTACACAAATACCAGATCAAAATTAATGATAGCTGCATATCTCTTGGAATTAAGTAGGCACATAGTCTAAACATAAAAGGGTGTGCATAACATTTCCGTGCAATGAGGCACTGGCCAATATCTTCCAATGCTGGAGAACAAAATACAAAATGTACTTTGTTTTCCTCACCCCGCAACACATGGACAGACCCAATCATTTTCCCTGTGCTGTCTGTATTACAATTCGTGACTTTTCATTCTAGACACACCCTTCCTAAATTTTCAATCAATATTTTTTTTATACATATCAAGATCAATGTTTAGATACGACTGAATGTTACAAGCAATACTACAGTTTCTGTACAATTTATATCTTTATTAGTTTGAATATGGCCATTGCGTGTTTGCCACCTACAATCTAGCAATCTTTGGCGAAAAAAAAAAATGGATGAACAATTTCTCATATCCTATACGCTGACTCTACCATACATCCCCAAATCCATATTAATTTAAAGGTATACGCACAGTTTACACCCAATTTTTCTTTCCTTGCATATCCAGCTTTGACAGCATATACCATACAATTTACGAGGTAGTCTAAAATCTTCTATGCACAAAAGCTTTATCCAGTGTAGAATGCGCCTCACAGCTGAACAAAGAAACAATGGATATCGGTTTGTTTTCCCATAGGCCAAGTCACTAGAAATACACATACCTAAATCGAACCCCCCCCCCCCCCCCCCCCCCCCCCCCCCCTTTTTTTTTTTTTTTTTTTTTTAGTGTGCAAACAAGCGTACTACCTCTAAGTGAACAATTTCCGTCTCCAGTCCTCAGATTTCAGCTCCACACCATAAAATGGGCTATACTTGTTATGAAAATAATTTCAAAAATAAATCAAGTGACTTATTTAATGCATTCATGACGATGAACAATGCCTTCTTCGCTCTACTTGCGACATATGTAAACGCAGCAGTAAAGATCACACATGTCATTTAAGTCCCTAAAGATTTACAATTGTTTAGAACTAGCATAACAACACTATCCAACATCATACATCCGTCTCTCTCTGGCAGTCAGATACCCTCCCCCCCTCCCCCATTCTAGATTCGACAGCATTACTTTTAATCAAACCCACTTTAAAACTCTGAGAAGATGGCAGCCCTGTATAGATTATTTACTTGACGCTGTGCACGTATTTCTGTCTCTGATACTAAAAGAACATCAATAGCCAATAATAGAATAAACAATTATAAAACATTTCTTAGAAACTTAGCCCTATGGAGGTAACACATGCAGAGCAAGTTCAACAATGGAAAGCGAAAGTAAGACAGGACAATAAACATTACCTCAGGCTCAAGACCACTGTAAATTCAGCGCCAGGAATTTGTCTTTTTAATTAGTTGAGAGAACTAAGGAAGGTAATAATTTCGACTATAGTTAATTTATGAACATTTTATTAACAAATAAAGTGTATTTTTTTCATGGATTGTATGTTGTTAAATGTTGTTAATGTGATAAAATTAACTTAAAAAATTAGAATATGTGAAGATCATTTTAGCCTATGCACGCGGTTTTGTGTGTGCGTGTGTGTGTTTGTGTAAGTTTGGTCGTTTTGCTTTTTTTGTTTCCGTTTGAAATGGACAATTTAAAAACAAAAACGTGTCTTGTTCAAACGTGGACATTTGAGTACGTATTGTTCCCATTTTGATGTTAGCAAATGCGAAAAATGTTGTGTTAGATTCAAATGTAACATTGGAGTAACCAAACAAGGTTATGTTTTTGTTTGTACTATATGCTAATTCATCTGGGTCGATCAAGTTTTTAAAGCAACATATATACATTTAGATATAGGTTCTATCAAGAATCTGTTGTTAATTCTGATGGTTGATCTAGGATCTTTTTTATTTTCATTGTGAGCGATAATAAATAATTTCAATCAGAACTGATCGTCTGTCTCCGTGTTCTTGTTTATCATGTGCTCTCATAAATAACCATGCCATGTAAGAAAGATGTGGAGCCACTCTCTCTCTCTCTCTCTCTCTCTCTCTCTATATATATATATATATATATATTTGGTTCATTGACTTGATCCATTTTCACTTCTTTCTTATCTTCATCAAGGTTAGTTTTTAACTCGTCCTTTCTTTTTTTGTTTTTTTTGTCCCTGCTCTCGTTCTGTCATTCTTTCCACATATTCTCAGAAGTACGTGTAGGTGCGCAGGCAAATGTGTGTCTGCCTTTGCCCTCGTGCCAGTGCGTGTCCCATGTATTTTATGTGCCCGTTCGAGTCTACCACGCGCACGCACGAGAGAGAGAGAGAGAGAGAGAGAGAGAGAGAGAGAGAGAGAGAGAGAGAGAGAGAGAGAGAGAGAGAGAGAGAGAGACTCTTTGGAAAAGGGGAACAAAAAAACAAAATACATGTAAACATCATTACATACAAATGCATTCAAGTTATAGCGATCCACCGCGCTTTAAACGCTTGATAAACATAAATCGTGAATTTTCTGACTATATTAATGTTCGTCGATACCAACAAAAGAGATAAACGAAAACCAGTTGCATTAAGAGAGAACTTTTGAGCAATTAACTTTTCTTTTATGCTATTGTAAAATGGACAATATAACAAAAAGTGCATTTCGCTTTCGACAACAACTTTATATAGTTTACAAATTAGATCTTGTGGCCTGTGGTTTCTATACATATAGTATTGAACCGACAAGTCAGAAATGCCAAATCTAAACTTAGTTATATTTTAATATTAAATGCCTGTCGAGATCCATGCACAGATATGTAGATAAAGAGCCACACGGATTACAACAATTCTAATGTTACTTCCTCTTCAGAAATAGGACGATTAAAGAGTAGATCGTCATCATCAATATCACCAACAGTGTCATCAAATGAATCATCATTAAGTGTCAGTTTCCAAAAGCATCTGAAAATGTTCAAACCATTGTTCCACAGTTATCTCATTTTTGACATATTTTTTCTTCGGTTATTTCATGGACTGTTTCCCAGAAATCTTCTTGTTTATTCACAGAATCTATTAAACTTTTAAACCATCGTATGGTTATACAGTTTCTTTTTTCAATTTGAATGAGATTTTTATACTATCTCATTGCTTGACAAAAGTTAAACCTAACTTGTTCATCTAAAGTCCGACGAAATTTCTTTAAAAGCTTGCGCACACGCTTTCCTCTAGTCCTACGCTCCAAATCGAACCAGTCTTACGCTTTATTACTACTCCCGTTCACACAAATTCGTTTCTTCATGCAGTCTGTAGCTTATTTCAAAGCTTCATTGAACATATGAATGGCTTCATTTACATCTATATTAGTCGTTTGATTTGCAGCTTCCAATTTTCTTTTAATTGATCAGAGTTCAATGCAGTTTCAAATACCTGTGCGCGCTCAGAAACCCAAGTCAACTAATGAATGTACATATTTTTCCATTGTCGTCATTTACTACAAAATATTAGGCAAACTAACAGAAAAAGCAACGATCACAAAGAGACAAACGTCAGTTATCACTTACACAAATCACGATCACAAGAAAACAGTAAATCACACTACAACCAAAATCACATATGTACGTGTAGCGACCTTAAGGGTCACCATAACACATATATTCGAAATAAACAAATTTAACACAGTGCACATGTTTAACAGGGATTGCCCAAAACTATTAATAACTGTGTCTTGTGATTTCTCTTTGTGTTACTTTCGCTTTTATGTATAAAGTAAAAATAATTTACTGATGCATCAAATGTGAAATATTCGGAGTGCGGGCGTTTAAATCACCAGAAACAAGAATGTGATTATCATTATCCAACAAAGCATTGTCAATCAACCAATTTTCTAGTATTGTCACACCCTCACCCTCACCCTCAAACAGAGAATAATGTGTGAAGCTCTCATTTGGTGTATGAGCACAAAACGTACAAAACATCTTTACCTAAACCAATTAAACGTTCATCGATGACAAACAACAAAAAGAATCTATTATTGACTTTCATCCCTCTCACATACAGTAATCGTTTTAATCAGACACACCACACCACCACCTGATGGATTGCCAGCATCAGACGATTTTACTGAAACCAGGAAAACTTCAGCAGAAAGTGTGTCAACAAACGTTTCAAGGAGACAAACAAATCCATAGTAAGATACAAATGAAACAAAATCGCTATCATTCAGTTTGGAAAAAAGACCATTTCCAGTGTGAAAAAAAGAAAACGAAAAACGACTCTTTACAAAGGGAGAAGACAAACTACTATCACTGTCAGAGTCAACAGACCCTGCCCCAAACAATTGGTTGCTCTATTGAAGCATTTTTACGTGACATCGACAGCTCACCGATTGGATTTAGCACACACGCCCAACATTGCCCTCCCTCCCTCCACTATCACCCCTCGCACTTTCCGTTATCCCTCTTTTCACTGTCCTTCCTTCTTCCATTCACCACTTCACGTCCACTGTCCTACCCCGTCCCTCTATCACCGCTCTCTTCACATGCCGTTTTCAGTCCACTCTCCTCCCCACCCCTACTCTCCTCCCTCGCACCATCATCCTGCCTCTCTTCATTTCATTCTGGTTCATGACCGTCCTCTCTACTTCCACTGCCCTCTCTCTCATTCACAACACACATCTTGTCCTCTCTACTTCCACTGCCCTCTCTCTCATTCACAGCACACATCTTGTCCTCTCTACTTCCACTGCCCTCTCTCTCATTCACAGCACACATCTTGTCCTCTATACTTCCACTGCCCTCTCTCTCATTCACAACACACATCTTGTCCTCTCTACTTCCACTGTCCTCTCTCTCATTCACAACACAAATCTTGTCCTCTCTACTTCCACTGTCCTCTCTCTCATTCACAACACAAATCTTGTCCTCTCTACTTCCACTGCCCTCTCTTATCACACAAATCTTGTCCTCTCTACTTCCACTGCCCTCTCTCTTATCACACAAATCTTGTCCTCTGTACTTCCACTGCCCTCTCTCTCATCACACAAATCTTGTCTATGCTTCCACAGCCCTCTCTCTCATTCACAGCACACATCTTGTCCTCGTTCAGATTGACAGCAACGCTACTGAGTTCACTGGAAAAGTTTTGCGCGAGGTTCATGTAACAATTGCAGGTGACAACATAACAGGACAGCTTTCTGATATAAGTACTTTATTACGGTTTTTCCTCCCTCCCTAAATACCCCCCCCCCCCCCCCCCCCCCATCAAGAAAAACTTTCTTTGCCAGAATTCGGCCACACCTCTATTTCTGAAGGCTTTCTCTACCTCTTTGATTCCTGTGCCACTGTCATTTAACACAAACTTCTTCCCTTCAATCAAGAGGTTATAAAAAATCATGGCCGCCTTCTTCCCTTCACTCTTTGCATCTTTCAAGTGGGGTTTGAGGGTTTTCTAGATGTCCTCATTCTCTGGAAAAAGTCCTCCCCAATGAATACGTTGGTACAACGTAGCTTACCCTTTGCCTTCAGGATGGTGGTCTTCTACGTGTAGAAGGTGCTCCAGGCGATGACTGTTCAGTCATGCCTGTTATTCAGTCTGTGCACTCTGTCAAACGAAACAGACTCTGGCAGCTTCATCCTGTCTTTCAGGAACTTCTGCACACTTGTCTCACAGTCCTGGTTTGTCTCAGAAGTGGGTCGGGGCAGTCCATAGAACAACAGGTTGTTCCTTCTGGACCGACACTCCAGGTCATCCAGCTTCAGGTGCACATCATTAAGGCGCGATTTCAGGTCCTGGGTCTCTTTCCTTAGGTCGTCATTTTAGGATTTCAGGCTGTCATTCTGGTCTTCAGCTTCTGCACCTCTTCATGTATCTCTTTCATCTCCTCCCTCATGGCAGTGCAGAAAGCACTTGCTGTAGACTGTTCAGTTTAGTGTTGATATTGGTCTTCAACTTGGATAACTTCATGTCCATGTTAGCCTCTTGTTTGGCCATATTGCTGTCTAAACTGGACTATAGCCGAGCTATACTTGCCTACACCTCTTTAAAGTTAGATTCGGGATCGTCACTGACACTGCTCACACTATGCCTTCGTTCGGAGCCTGCACCTGTAGTTTTAGTCATCAACTATGTCTGGCGGAGGTCTTTCTTGGGTGGTCCAGTATCTGATTCTACATCTTCACACAGTGCCAACAGATCACAGTAAAAAAAAAAAAAATCTGAGATAGCAACAAACCAACCACGACACTGCTTGCACACGTACGTAACTTCAATGTCGGCGATCGACATTTTTTTCACTACCCTTCGCCACATGAAGCAGATGAAAATTGCGATAAACCCACCACATTTTCTTCGAAATGACAGAGGCACTTCAGGTATTGTCCTTTTAGTAATCACTATCCCCAAACTTAAACACAACAAGCAGTGGAAATGTACTCTTTTTTTAAAAAAAACAATGTGAGCAAAAACCATCGTAGCTGATCGGAAAATGAACTCCACCCCCACCCTCCCGGCCGAGTCACACTGACAGACAGACAGACAGGGAAAGGGAACTCGTTTCTAGTAACAATGAGTAATTGTGTATGTGGGAGGGGGGGGTTGGGACGTGGGCGAAGAGGGTACGCGCCACACGTGTATACAGAATCGCTCTGTTGATCAAAACTATTCATACTGTACTGCTTTTTTTTTCTGGACAGCGCACTTATTATTTCAATCAGGGTGTAGAAAAGCCGTCACTGTTGGCACTGATCACTTCAGAGAGCTGTGCTGTGGGGGGGGGGGGGGGGTGTGGGAGGAAATGACAGGTGACAGGAAGGAGCGAGGCAGTGGATAGAATAAGGAATGAGCAACTGTAGGTGGGAGGGGTGAGGGAGGGCTGGGGGTGAGGGGTGAGGGAGGGTGAGGGTGAGGTGAGGGGGGGTGAGGGGGTGGGGGTGGGGGAGGGGGGGGGGGAGGGGGTGGGGAGAGGGGGTCCGCACCGCACACAACCGAAATCCTTCAAGCTTATTTGGCACACTATCGAGGGTCGATAGCCGCACATCTGTTGTGTCGGTGCAAACACGTTCCCTGCACGTGGTCTGACCGACACGCCGGTGATGAAAATCGAAGACAGCTGTTTCTTTTGATTTTGAAGTGTACGAAGTACTCAGGGCTCAGCGCTTATCCATTTCACGACAAACATCTGTGTTAACAACACTCAATTTTGCTATTGGGTTAGCTTGGAGCTTCAGAACATACTGTCGAATAAAAGATGTTGATATAGTGATCAACGCTGTCTGCTGTGTTTATCACTTCGGAAGCCTTTTCTCTTTCTCGCACACAGCCAACGCGACGTGCGGCAGTTGCGTGGCGTTTGCCAGCGTGGCGTTCAACACTGCGTATTGTGATCTGAGGTTTCGTTTCCTGGTAGTTCTGGCTAACCGCTGAAATTTGTAACCTGATAAAAGCAACCTCGGTTGATCATAACATGATGTGTTCACTCTACGTTATGCGCAGTGTTCTCAACACAAATTATATATATTAAAGAGGAAGACAACAAGGAACTGTGACGAAATCTAACAAAAAAAAAAAAAAAAAAAAAAGTGAAAAAAAAAATTCATGATAGGACAGTGGTAAAAATCAGCATCGAAACATCAGAACCGAGCATCGAAAGGCGCAGCATTATTCAAGGCGAAGACAATGCATTTGATCTTCACATTGATGACAGTGTACTGTGCGACGGACTTTTGGTGTGGACAAAGACTTGATGTTGTAAATGGTGAGCTGGTGTCTTCTACGACGAAATTTCATGGATTTGCAAGCCTGGACCTTGCTGCAGGACTGAGGAAATACATACATCATGAGACCAAACGTTTGCAAATCATTAAAACTATGTAGCCTCATTTGTTCGTATTCGTTGGAAATCGATTCATATGTTTGTGGTGAAACGATGCATGGAGATTGCGGGTCTGTCACATTTGAATTTAAATGTGTCGGTGATAACGTTTCATGGAGTATTCCCGTCTCTGTGGACTGCTCACTGCTCTAGGTTCCTTCTAAGGACCGCAGACTCTGTGAGTTTGGAGCCACCCCTCCTTCATTGGCATGTTCGCTCAGTCAGAGATAGTTTGTTTTGTGTGTACACAAGGGGGAAGGGGGGAAGAGGATGGGGAGGGACGGGACAGGAGCGAGTCACGCCGCTGTGTTCCCCAGGTTCTTTGTTCCCCAGTCTCTATATTCCCCAGTCCCGATGTTCCCCTCAAGAAAAAAATTCGAAATTCAGTCCCTAAGTTTCCCAGTTTCGTTGTTCCCCACCCTGTGGCAATCCCGCTGTTCCCCATTCCCGCAAATCCCCAGTCCCGGTGTTCCCAGTCCCGGTGTTCCCCAGGTCCGCTGTTTCCCAAGTTTTTGCCGTTGGTGGTGTTGGTGGGTAGAATACATTTTTACTCTGTGGTTATTCATACGCGGGTAATACCAGACAGGTGAGATTCAATACCTGGATGGGTCTGAGCAGTTTGATGACGTTCCATCGAATACTTTTACACGTTCTGACCTCCACACACACACACACACACACACACACACACACACACACACACGCACGCACGCATCATCCCCCCTCTCCCACCCATGCATGTACTTAACCCCCCCCCCCCTACTCTCCTCACTGTCCCCATACAACCGAGAAGGGAGGGGCGGGGGGGGGGGGGGGGGGGCGTGTCGGGGGGGGTGGGGGGGGGTTGAAGGTTTTTGAAGAAGATTTCGAAGACGGGACACTATGGAAAAGGCAGAACAAATTTTGCCTCTGACAGGACTCGAACCCGAGACCCTTGGATCACGAGACCGATGCGCTACTACTGAAACCATCCCGTCCCTGTGGGTCGGAGGTTGGGAGGGAGGAGGGGGGTCGGGGAGAGGCGGGTAGGAATGTCCGTGTGACAACTCATTGCGGTGACATTCCTTGCCCAACCTTTTCCTTGCCACGACATCCGTTGCCAGAAATCTTTGTATAATAGAACTATAACTCGCAGCAGGTCTAGCACTACTCCCCTCCCCCTCCTCCTACCCAACACTCACACGCACGCACGCATCAGCGCACGCACACACACAGACATCAGGCGAATGTGGGATGTGCCTGGCGCAACCTCTCCTTGTACAGTAGGGCCCGTACTGGGCGCTAACGTGCATTGAAATCTGTTTGGGGAACAGCGCTACTGGGGAATAGAGAACCTGGGGAACACCGGTACGGGAAACAGCGGCACGCTTTTTCGGTCGGGGAACATCGACACTGGGGAACAGAGACACGGGGAACAGAGACACGGGGAACAGCGCTACTGGGGAACATAGAACCCGGGGAACACTGGCACGCTCCCTTGTGCTGCTTGCACGCACGAACTCTCTCTCTCTCTCTCTCTCTCTCTCTCTCTCTCTCTCTCTCTCTCTCTCTCTCTCTCTCACACACACACACAAAAACGCGTGCGCGCACACACGCATAGGGAGGAAAGGAGGCGGTGGGGAGAGGGAAGGTGTTAGTGATGAAACGAAATGCAGTAGGTCGTGATGACGCAGTGATGCTGTGCATACTGGCGATCACGGCGGAAGTGCGCCTAGCTTGAGAAATGATCAGGTAAAAAGGTTAGTTCAACCCGAGGTATAATTCAGCAACAAAATACACTTACAATGTTAAGAGCGTTGGGTGGTGGCTGTTTTTTTTCCTTTTAAAACACAGATCAGGCACTAACAGCACAAAGCGACAGCATCTACCCCGCTCCTTTGAAAAAGGAAGGCAGCGGTGGAGAGGGAGATGCACATTTGGTAGACCATGTACGACACCACCACCTGACGTGAGCAGAGCAGCTTGTGCAGTTAACAAAACAAAACAAAAAACAAAACAAAACAAAACAAAACAAAAAAAAAAAAGGGGGGGGGGGGTGGGTGGGTTGGAAATGACATATTCTGGATGATATCCGTTCTGTGTGGCAAATCGGATGATGACCTCCTTGTGCTGATTGATGTTGAAAAGCAGCAGAGGGCCATAGGAAATCCATGCAACCAAAAAGGAGTAAACAAGTACTACCTTACCCACACGGGACGAAGACCCTTGGCGGCGTTTGAAACCTCACTTCACTCAGGAGCAAACAAGAACGTTTCATCTATCTGCTGAATCCGGTGATGCCCATTCTCTGTTCACCAAGCTGCCTCCAGTTCCTGCTCTGGCACCTATATTGTGGGTAATTTGACTGAGTGGAAAGTGGGTTCTCCTTGATCTACCGAAAAAGACGGAATCTATCCTTCCGAAAAGCTTGTGAGAAAGCAACCGCCACAAATTATGGAGACTTTTAGACTTGATTACTCATATGGAAAACACGGATGGAGATTACATAGGAGGTCCACATCATCGTGAAGATCGGCCTCAAGCAGACAGTAATGCTACAGATTAGGGTCAACGTCTCTGTCGCGGGGAATACAAGAAACAAGGTCTGAAGCAGTCAATTTTTAAGGCAGGTTCAGACACCGTGATGGGAACTTTAGACCTAAACCTTACAGGCCTGTTTTTCCCTACTGAAGTAGATCCAGGTCACCAGTGCCGACTGACCACAGACATCGAGATTTCACTGGAGACCATGACCGGCATTTTAGAGGCTGGGAGGAGCAGCTGTATAGCAACAGGGGGTATGATAGACTATCATAGATCACGTCAAACTTTCCTTCCTCCTCGAAAGTGACTTGGAGAGGCGCTGAAGGTCAGGGTCATTACAGCCATGGCTGCCATGATTGTTATGACTTTGACTCCTGAGACAGCAGCATTGAAGAGAGTCTGCCAAGCAACACTATTCTGGACCAAAGAGAAAGCCCCGGATTTTTAAAAAATGATTGGACGGGAAATCAAACTGTCATTTAAGCACATATTCGACGGCCATAGACGGGCGTTAATTGGTCCGAAATGGTGAGTGGGGGGGATGTGTCTTGAAGGAAAAGCCCAAGAGTTTTTCATTACAGCCACAAAGATGGGCAGTCAGTGCTATTATCGCCATATCATGAAGAAGTTGGAAGCACGCTTTGGGCCCAAGCAGGTTAATGAAACGCCTAAACTTAAATTCCAGCGAGCTGTCCAAAACCCACGGGAGTCATACGATGACTGAAAGATATGTACAGGAAGAGGCAATCAGCAAATTTTGGTCTGGACAAGGAGGTTTATTATCATTCATTCATTATGCCCTTCGCTCCCGGTGGAGCTTAGGCCATCGACGACCCTTCGCCATCGCACTCTGTTCTGGGCTGTTCTGGCCATTCCAGTCCAGTGGTCCCTAGTTGCTTCAGCTACGCCCCAGTGTCTCGCCTCCAGCTGTTGCGAGGCCGGTGTTACGGAGAATATTGACTCTGTAGAAATTTGACTCCCCGGTTCTTTTTTCTCCTGAGAAAAATGAACCGTTCAGTTTTCTACAGATTTTGGAGTCAATATTCTATGGAGAATATTGACTCTACGGAGAATACTCTCCGTAACCATGGGAGTCAATATTTTACAGAAGGAGTCAATATTCTATATTGACTCCTTCTGTAGAATATTGACTCCCATGGTTACGGAGAATATTGACTCCCGTAGAAAAATGACTCCTGTGTCAATTTTAGTTGCTACTATGTTTGATTTGTAAGTGTATATACGTATCTTGATAATCATTCATCCATCCCAATATTCTTCTTATAAAACACACTGTTTAATTAATTTGTAGATTGTTTCAGTTGATGATTTCAAAATTATCTATTATTATAATCATTAGTAGTACACACTGGTTAATTAATTTGTAGATTATTTCAGTTGATGAATTTCAAAATTATCTATTATTATAATCAGTAGCAGTAGTAGTATGTCATTATAATTGTCTGTTAGTGTGAATGCACATGTTGACGTGAGCATGCGTGTTGGGTTAGCACACGGCGCTTTGGGCTAAATTCATTTGGAACTGCCCCTGTCAACATCATCAACATTACTTTTGTTGTGGTGTGGTGGATTTTTGTTTGTTTGTTTTATTGCTGACGCTGCTGCTTTTTTCTACAACTATCACTTGTTTAATGCAGATCGTTATGATGATATTAATTAGAAACGAACAGATATTGACCACTATTGGCGGTCTCTGGTCAAAGTCGTATCATTGCGGTAAGTTACAAGGAGCACAGCTTCGTTTGTCGGCTAAACGACATCCGTTTTCAGACTGTGAAGTTACGATAAAAGCGCATAAAGACTGGAACATGTCGCAGGACTTCTAACACGCCGACACGGCCAAGGCAATGGCTGAGTCAGTCTATGCTCAAGCCAGAAAGTTCAGC
>JADBJO010001717.1:230000-247500 GCA_016801955.1 Conus betulinus | reverse complement strand
CCACACTGTCGAAGGCCTTCTCATAATCTATGAAGTTGCTGCAGTCCCTGAGGTCTCCTTTCTTCGGCAGCTTGATGATGATTCCTTCTTTCCACTGGGCCGATACCTCCTCTTTCTCCCAGATCTTGCTGAAGAGGCTGTATAGCATGTTGACAGCTGTCTCTGTGTCTGCTTTGATGGCTTCTGCTAGTATCTCGTCCGGCCCTGCAGCCTTCCCATTTTTCAGAGTCATGATGGCCTTCTTGATCTCTTCCTTTGAGGATTTGTTGCAGCTGATGAGCAGTTCTGTCTCTGCAGGTGGGATGTCTGGTGGTGCGTCAGGTGCAGGGCGGTTCAGCAGCTCCCCGAAGTGTTCTGCCCATCGTTTCAGCTGTTCCTCGGTTGTTGTCAGTCGGTTTCTGTTCTTGTCCTTCACTGGCTTGTCTGTCTGCTGGAACTTGCCCGTCAGCTTCTTAGTCACCAGGTACAGGTCCTTCAGATTCCCCTTTCCGGCTGCTGCCTCCACTTGGCTGGCCAGGTCGTCAAAGTAGTCCCTCTTGTCCTTCTTGATGGTCCTCTTCACTTCTCTGTTCGCTGCTGTGTGCAGTTCAAGAGATGTTGTGGTCCTATTAAGCAATAATTTTGAATTCAAAATAAAAAGAGTGTACAAACATCTCGATGGAAATTACATGGTCGTCTCTGCGATCTTCATGGACAAGGACTTTTAAATCATAAATGTTTATGACCCCAATAGAGACAACCCAGAATTCTATCACGAAATCGAAGAACATATCCAGGAATTAAGGGAACAACATCTAATAATAGCAGGTGACTGGAATTAATATTGAACCTGAAGATTATGATTATTACAAACATACCAACAACCCAAAGACTAGTGAAATTGTTAGTGATATGATGGCCAACTTAGATCTCGTAGGCGATGATTTCAACCAGACAGAAGACAGTTTACTGAAGGAAGATCCCAACCCAGACAACAGAGCCGATTTGATTTCTTTCTGATAAGCGAACACGTGATGTCGGACATGGCATACTGCGAAATAATCCCAGGCTACAGAACAGATCACTCGATGGTAGTATTGAAGTTAAGAACCCTACTGAAGACAACGGTAGTAATTTTTGGAAAATTTTGGTTCTTCATTTAAAAAAAAAAAAACTCTGAATATGTCATTGAAATTAGTAATGTCATCAAAGAAACAATAAAAGAGTATACAGTGGTTTATGACGATAATCTAGCGTTTGACCAAGCATACTTGAGGCAACTAGAATTTACAATATCACAGCAACTATTTCTTGACGCTTTAGTGATGAAATTCGATTAAAAATTATAACAGATTCCATTAAAAAAAAAAAAAAAAAGGAAAAACAAACATAACAAGAAAATAGACTCATAAAAGAGATCCAAATATTATCAGAGAGAGAAAAAAGGAAAAAAAATCGTCGGACGATATAAAAAGAACTTAAATTGAAGAACGAAACATTACAAGCCATTAAAGAGAAGAGAATGGAGAGCGTTTTGTTAAGGTCTAGAGCTAGGTGGATTTCTCAACTTGAAAAGATTACAGGTTAGTTTTGTGGTCTAGAGAAAAACAAATTATGTCAATAAGCAAATGATTAAATTGATGGCTAGGCATGGAAATGGTAGAGCAAATACCGGAGACATTATCGGTGAAGTGATGGGCATGGAAATGCTTTAACAAATACTGAAGACATTATAGGTGAAGAGAATAACCTCTACTGTCAGTTATATGAAAGAGGTCAAGTGGAGGAATGTAACATCGACGAGCTTGTAGAAGAGCTTCCCAAACTTGACAACGAAGTTTCAGTTACTCTAGAAGGGAAACTAACATTAGAAGAAGCAGCCACAGCACCTAAAAATATGAAAAATAATGAAAGTCCAGGAAGCAAAAGATTCACATGTGAATCTTTAAAATTCTTCTGGACACAAATTGGGGTGTTTGTAGAATTTGGGTGTCTGAAGTTAGAAATTGGGGTGTTTGTAGTCAAGTTACTTGATGAAGGGAATATGTAGAAAAGAACTATCTTTGGCTAGAAAGAAGGAATTATGGCATGTATTCCCAAAGCAGATAAACCTAAGGAATACATTAGAAACTAGCGACGTATCACATTATTGAATGTTGTATACAAAGTTGGGTCAGCATGCATTGCAGCCGGAATAAAATCAGTTCTTTCAAGTCCACTCAGGGAAGATCAAACAGGATTTATCCATGGAAAAATATATTGGGGACAACTGATTTGATATATCATTTAAATAAAGAAAATCTTCCAGGGTTACTGCTATGTGTTCACATCGAAAAAAGCTTTTTAATACCCCTGACTGGAATTTTATGTTCAAAGTATTTAAGGCCCTTTGACTTGGAGATAATATGTGTGATTTGATGGAAATGATACATAGAAACACAAAGGCAACTGTAATAATAAATGGACAAGCGTCAAATTGGTTTAAAATCAATAGGGGTCGTAGAACTTATTGGCCTTATTTGTTTGTTTTGTATGTAGAAATTGAGCAAACATGTTCAGACAAAACAAAAATATTAAGGGAATATCTATAGATCATATTTACATAGAATTACACAATTTGCTGACGACACATAGTCTTTTAAAAATGGGGATCGTTTATCTTTTGAAGAAAACTCTGAAATGTTGGATGAATTTGGAAAGATATCAGGCCAGCAATTGAATTGTGAGAAGACATCTGCTTCATGGCTAAGACGTGAAATAAAGTCAACAAAGAAGTATATGCCGTATCTTGGGATGGAATGAAATCCTCCGATATTTAAGATATTAGGAATATGGCTCGTAGCAGAGCTCACAGACCACACAGATACGAATTTTACTGAAAAGTCCTCAGCAATAAAACAGTTACAGAAAGTTTGGGTAAAAAGAATTCTAACACCGTGAGGAAGACGAGCAATTTTGAAATCTTTAATACTGTTCAAAATCATGTATTAATGGACACTTCTGCGGAATCCACCAGACAAATTCTTGGGGGCATTGCATCTTCTACGTCTGAAGTTCATATGGAATAAGAAAAAAAGACAGAATTAGAAGAAAGGTTGCTCAGCAATTAATAGATAAGGGAGGCATTGGATTTCTAGACTTAAACTGCTTTATGCAAGCCTTGAAATTAGGGTGGGATGAGGAAGTTAATGACAACAAATTATAAAGGGAAAGGGATTGTAACTTCTTTATACTCAAATGTGCAAAAACTATATAAACTCGGACCGAATTGTCTGTTCACTCTGGACGAGAAAATCCTGTTTCAGAAAGGCACGTATTTAGCTTATAAAATATTTTTCAATAAAGTTAAACCCTCTAACCCGTCTGAAACTCTAGCAGAGCCATTATTTTTCAGTGATGGAATAAATGTAAATAGCATTTCATTCAATAAGAACGACTGGACACTTTTTCCATACTTTCAGCAATCATCAAACATGCTGAGTGCATCATTTATGTTGCTGTCAATCAGACTAAATCGCCATTTCAATTTTTGCATGAAATTCTTCACTTCGTAATGCTTTTGAAACCGATCGGCATAGTCATCATTCCTAATCATTTTTTTCTGTGACAGTGTTCTGTTCTTGTTCGTTGACATAGGCATTATTTACACAAGGGAACACAACTTGAAGTGTCACAGGTAAATGATCAGAGTCAATATGCCCAGAAACGTGTAATTTACGTGAGTCAAAACCGTATCAAAAAGTTCGTTAGAAAATATGAATTAGTAGCAGCATTACAATCAGCATCTGACATGTATTGCAACCGTCGAGGTTGCCGTCACATATACCATTTAGAATACTCAAATTTGACGCAGTGCAGACATTCAGCAAACGTTTTCCATAAGTATTCTGAACACGATCTCGAGAATACCTGGTTGAGTTAAGAGAAGAAATGCTATACTGCATATCGAATATATCTTCTACAGAACAATTTGGGGAAATGTTTGAAGCTCTACTATTCAGATAAACGTTTAAAATAACACATGATCATGTGACAATAGACAGTCAGTCAAGTACTCTTCTATTATTAACTCAAAATAAGCATAAAGGGGGAACGTTCAGGCGATACATGCAAACGAAAATACAGAACATATTTATCCAATCCAAACAATTTTTTTTTATCAAGAAACACTCGCGCGCACACACACACACACACACACACACACACACACACACACACACACACACACACACACACACACACATTAGAGTGATGTGTTTCGATTGTCGTGACGTGTGGACATTGTTCTTCTTTTACTAACAAATCACCCCTGATCGTCTGCCATGTTTTGAAAACTTTACTGCTTGTGAAACACAGAATACCATAAAAAAGCATCAGGTCTACATTCATCCGTGAATGTTTCAGTTTAACAGACAAAATCAAATTAACAAATATATGAAATGAAATCAGAACCAAAAAGTTTTTGAAAACAAGCTATTTACATTCGAAAGCAGAAACAAAAAGTTTTTTTTTTAACAAAAAGTTGTACACGCCGTGCTTTTTATGTATCCGCACAAATTTTGCCATGCAGTTCAGCACGGTAGCTATCGCACGGCGAACTAAGTTCAGGCGTTTCATTGGCACTAGTGACAGGCGGTTTTAGCGGTGTATTAAGAGAGAGAGGGAGGGAGAGGGAGAGAGAGAGATTGATTCGCCTCTTCATGCCTTGTAAAAATACATTCCTTGATTTCTAATGTGCGAGTACGGTGGCTTGTTTCAGTGCCAAAGGCTACGAAGACGAGGTCCCCGTAGTTGAGAGTCGTCGCCTGCGGGAGCTTGAACTGTGAGTTTGAAGCAGTGTGTGCAGGATGGTCACATGCACAGCTTCCCTGTACTGCTGTTTAAACGTCTCCTTAACCCGCCAAAGGGGGACAGTGTGTGTGTGTGTGTGTGTGTCTTTTTCTTTCTGTACTGTAATATGCCACAAAAAGAGTGCCTGAGCGAAAAAAAAGTGAACCAAAAGTTTTTTCGTAGGCCTGGTTACTTACAGACACATTTTCTTTCAGAGGGTAGGGGATCTGGAGCTACGCAACGTTACATACAAGAAGAGGAGAAACGGCATGCAGAAAGACATTTCACAGACAAACGGGTTAGAAAGCCTCGACAAAAATGTGGAATATGCCTTTTCACGTTTAAGTTCTCTTTTGTTTACAGAAGTACACACGACTGTTCCAGATGTTAAGTGAATCTGCCCTACATCAGCCTTCTGTTTTGGTCATGACAATCAGCCTGTACTCGCATCACACACACACACACACACACACACACACACACACACACACACACACACACACACACACCTATCTATCTATCTATCTATCTATCTATCTATCTATCTATCTACACACATCCAAACAAAGACACAAACAACAACCACGTTGATGATTTCCCAATATTCGACCTCTTTGGTCTTCCTCGGGGGACTTACCTCAGGGTATTTAATGTGTGTGTATATATATATATATATATATATATATATATATATATATATATATATATATATACAGTTTTCAATATTCAGTCCAAATAAACTGCTGGACACCACTCCTCCCAAATATACTTCTGGGGTAAAAACTTGGAGTAAAATAAAAAACACAGAAGTAGACAGTTTCATTTTAAATTGTATATTCTCCAATAAAATTTTCGCTTAAAAGCTTCTTCTGTAATGGGCCATTACTGAAGAAGCTTTTAAGCGAAAATTTTATTGGAGAATATACAATTAAAATGAAAACTGTCTACTTCTGTGTTTTTTTATTTTACTCCAAGTATATATATATATATATATATATATATATATATATATATATATATATATATATATATGTGTGTGTGTGTGTGTGTGTGTGTGTGTGTGTGTGTGTGTGTTTATAAGTAACTATGTTCACCGGAAAACCGGTCGGTTAGGTTAGCTGACTGCTGCTCACCTGAGCACCGTATAAGCCAGGTGAGCGCAAACAGGCGATTAGTCTCTGCAGTGAATTCCGGGCCTTGATACATCTTTCCAGTTAAGCCGAAGAGGGACTCCAGTGCAGTTTTTGTGACAGTCAGATAGGTCGTGTTAGTAGCAAATCGAGAGTCGAAATCGAAATCGTTTCTCCTCACGGTTAGCTTGTGTGATTTCTTCAGCGTCTAAGTGAAGGATTTTTTTTTGTGGTTGTTGAAAAAAAAAGAGAAAACATACTATGATTTAATTGATTGATTGATTGATTGTTTTCATGTGCATTGATATACTATTGATTGTTTAGGCATGTTTGCGCTATTGATTGATTGATTATGCATATTTGCGTTATTAATTAATTGATTATTTATGCATATCTCCATTATTGATTGATTGATTGCTTTCATTGATTATTACCATTGTTATTTGTTTAGGGTATATGTCTATTATTGATTGATATATTCAGTGATTATCTTTGCTTTAGGAACTGATTCACATTATTTATCTTGATTAGCAGTTACATTCCCCCTCAGCTTTAGAGTCCCACCTATTCCTTAAAGCTGTCATTCCGTTGTTTTCGTTATAATACTCTGTATTTGTTTTAAGAGTGAAAGTCTGTTAGAAAGCCAGAAATAGTAATTCTTTTTTCGGTGGACGTCTTACTTTATTTTCATTGATTCTAGTGGTCCACCTCTTGTTCATTATGGCCTTTGTGGACGAGGACAAAGTTTTTGCCAAGTGTTTGCAACGTGGTAAAGCATTCGGTCTTGAAGATAAGGCTTTAGTGGATTATATAGATAAATGTATTATGCAAGAGTTAGAAAGACAAGAGAGAATGAAAGTGAGACAAATTAATGCAGGAGGAAACCATAAGACAAAAAGAGATAGAGGAGACTAAAAGAGAGGAGTTAAAAATAAAAGAGATAGAGGAAACTGTAAGAGAGCATTGAACGAGAGTTGGAAGAATATAAAAGAATTCAGTTTATGAAAGAAACGAAAGGAATAGAATTACAAGTTTCTCGTCAAAGTACTATTTCATGACAGGACGATGAGGATCAGAGTGTTAATGTAACAAGGTCAAACGCCCCGGTCCTACTTTTCCAAACTTACCTCCCTTTAAAGAACGAACAGACAATATAAACAGCTATCTCTTCCGTTTTGAGACCCATGCTCGTTCGCAAGGCTTGTCAGAAAACCTGTGGGTTACCTACCTTTCTGCTGTGCTTGAAGGTTCAGCGCGCTTACACTGTATCACAGTCTCGCCGAAAACAATGTAGTTTCGTAGGAGCTTTTAAAGGAGAGCTTGCTAAAGAAATTCTAATGTACTCCCGATGGCTTCCGTAAACGCTTTCTTGAGGCAAAACCTTGTGCAGATGAACCTTTCGAAACTGCTGTTTTTGCACGCATGTTGCTTATGCTTAATCTACACCAGTTCTCTGCTGTCAATTTTATTGATGACATACTCATTCATAGTGTATCAGGGGATGCACATCTACGCCATGTGACAGGTATTCTCTCCTATCTGAGGTCTTTCAACCTCACAGCCCGTCCCTCGATGATCGAGGCTGGATTCCAGTCTCTGGAATTCCTAGGTCATATAGTTGGAGGTGGTACCATGCGCCTTAAAAATCTTGAAAGTTTCCATCCCCACTACCAGGAAGCAAGTCAGGTCTCTATGAGGCTTACTCAGCTTTTATAGAAGACATGTTCCTTGCTTTTCCACTCTGAGTGCTCCACTCTCTGATTTGAGTAAGGATACTGGTCGAGCGGGACGATCCATCTCTTGGAACATCTCAGTGTGCTGAAGCATTACAAAAGATTCAAAGTATTCTGTTCGTTCGCCTCACAGCGTCAGCCCAGCCTCGTTGATGAATGTAGCCGTTTTCTCCAGGTCTTGTCGGCAGCCGTGGAGCTTCGTGTGCAGCGGAGTCGGCGTTGGCCACACGGTTTCTCTCAGTCCCTTGAGAAGGGGACAGGTCTGTAGGACGTGTTCTTCTGGTGTTTGGTCTTCAAGACACAGGAGCAGGAGGGGGAAGGCGCCTGCTTCAGCTTCCTATGCAGGTGGCCATGAGTCGGCAGTGGCCAGTTCTGAGTCTCATAATGACCACCTGCTCCTGTCTCTCCAGAAGATAGAAGGCATCCCTTGTGGGTTGTGGTCGCATCAGTGCCTTCACAAGGGTCTTCTTCTCTGCGAAGCTGACGCTGTTGTTGGTTGTCTTCCTCTGCTCCGGTTTTGGCGAGCTGATCGGTTGCCTCGTTCCCTGGGACTCCGCAGTGGGCAGGTACCCATTGCAGGACTACTCGTCTACTTTTGGCGAGTTCCTGGAGTTTCTCCATTAGACGAGGAAGTTTGTCTCCTGCAAGGGCCTCCAGGACGGACAGCGCGTCAGAGAGGAAGACAACTTGGGTGCAGTCGCTCTGTGAATCATGAATCATGGAGGCTGCCTGAACTTCTGCAGCATAATTGGAGCAGTGTTTCCAGTTGGTATCCCTGCTGTGGTGGTGTGTCCCTCAGGTGACTTGATGAATACGCCCGCTCCTCCATCAGACACTGCGTTGGTTGCTGAGCCGTCGGTGTATGCATGTATCCAGGATTCTTCAGGGTACTTCTCAGCAATCATGGCAAGTGTGAGAGTGCGTTTGACGATGTCATCCTGAGTCTCCTGAGGCAACCTGTGGAACTGTTGTGGGAGATGTGAAGATTTGTGAAGTCTTCATTCCAGGGCTGTGGCAGATCAGAGGGGTCCAGTGGGTTGGCAGGTGGCAAGCCATCTTGATGCTCCCTGGCAAGACTCTTGCTTTCATGGATGAAAGCTACTGCGTTTGAGACGATTCTTGGTCAGGTTCTGCATCCTCTTGTTCATCGGATGTTGAGGCAGGCACTTGAATTTCTCTGCCTGAACCATGGTCTTTGCGTCTCTCTTCTGGTGGAGGGGCTGTATGGCAGTAACCTCCTCCATGGCTTTGATTGGTGTAGATCGCATGGACCCGGTGATGATCCTGAGGGCTTGATTTTGGACCCTATCCAGGGATTGCTGGTTGGTCTTCACTGCTGTTGACCAAGCTGTTGAGCCATACTCAAGATGGGGCCTGACTGCTCCCTGGTAGACGCGCTTGAGTATTTGTTCGTTTGCACCCCAGCTGGTTCCGGCTAGCTTCCGCAGAATGGCAAGCTTTCGTCTGGCCTTTGCTTCAGCTTTCTGGATGTTGGTCGCCAGGTTTGCTTCTTGTCAAAGGTGACACCAAGATAGGTTGCCTCCTCTTCGTGTTTCAGGGCTGTGTCTCCAAGTTTGATGGGCCCAGCCTTTTGTTTTGTTGACAAGGTGAAGAGTGTTGTGGAAGATTTCTCCTTGTTGATTGCCACACACCACTCATCTGCCCATGCCGCCAGCTTGTCAGCCGCTTGTTGCATTCTGTATGTGGCAGTAGTGGCATGCTCTTCCTTGCACCACAGCACCAGGTCATCTGCATAAAGTGCAGCATGGATACCTTTGGGAAGTTCTTGGATGAGGTCATTAATGAAGACCAAGAAGAGTGTGGGCGAGAGGACGCCTCCTTGTGGGACTCCATGTCGCAGCAGTACTTTTTTGCCTTTTCGTCCGTTGACTGTGACTCTTGCTCTGCGGTTGTGGAGGTAGGATCTGATCCAATGCAGCATGTTGCCAGCGACTCTACATCTATGCAGTTTCACGAGGAGGCCATCAGTCCAGACTTTGTCAAAGGCCTTTTGTAGATCGATCCAGGTGGCAAAGACAAGCTTTTGCTCCTGGAACGCATCCTCGATTTCTTGGGAGAGGTAGGTGGCCTGGTCTTCTGTGCCACGAAACTGTCTGAAGCCTGCCTGTTCAGGAGCCAGGATATTTTCAGTCTCGAGATACCAAAGCAGGCGCTGGTTGACCATCCTCTCTAGGGTCTTGATGACGCAGCTGGTGAGGCTGATTGGCCTGTAACTGGCAGCCTTCTTCTTGTCCTTGCCTTTTTTGAGGACAGGGATCATGATGGCTTCTCTCCAAACTTGTGCCAAGTCTCCAGTTTCCCAGCTCAGGTTGAAGACCTCTAGAAGTTTGAGGGTGGCTGTGCTGTCAAGGTGCTTCAGCATCTCGTTAGTGATCCCATCTGGCCCTGGGGATTTCCGAGTTTTCAGCTTCCTCAGAGCTGTCTGGAGCTCATGGAGAGTAAGGGGCTGCTTCATGGGTTTCACGTTGGTGTCTTGTCGTCTCTCTCTCTGTTCTCTTCTTCTTGCTTCTCTTTGCTGAGGAGTGCTGACAGGTATAGTGCTCTCGCTTGCGTAGATATCAGCAAAGCGGTTAGCTGCGCATCTCCCTGTCAGCATCTCTCCATTCTCTTCCAGTGTGATGTTCTGGCCTTTGCTGTCCTCATCGTTGAGTTGGCCTACAACTCTCCACAGTTTGAGCCACCTTTCTCAAGGTTCAGGGCTGCTGTCTTCTCTCTCCAGCTTTGCGCCTGGCCTGGATCCTTGCCTTGAGGAATTTGGCTTTTGTCTGCTGCAGTCGCAGGTGGTTCTCGTCCGATGGGTTGTTTTCTGCATCTTGTCTGGCCTCTGTCATCTCGTCCTGTAGCTCTTGAAGCTGTTGCTCCAGTAGGGTTTGTACTCTTTCTGAGCACCACGTGGAATGGTCTCTTTGGCAGCCTGCAAGATGCTGGCGTTCAGGACTCTGACAACATTGTTTATGTCTCTGCCTTGGACTTGTAGGTCCTTGGTGAGAAACGTTGGTGCGGTGACTGAAGAGCCTCCATTTTGCCTTCTTGTAGTTCCAGCGTGCGGGCACTGGGCGACTGGCTGTGCTTTTGTTGATCTTCAGGAACACTGGCCTGTGGTCGCTACCTCCTAGCTGCTCTCCCACTTCCCTGGTGATGTCCTGGTGTACATCTTCAGTGCAGAGAGCAAGGTCTGGGGTGGAGGTAGTGCGCCATCATCTGGAGTAGAAGGTTGGAGTGTCACTTGGGGAGTTGATCAGGACGAGATGATGTTCGTCTTGCCAGTCTTCCACTTCTTCTCCTCGGCGATCCATCTGGCTGTAACCCCAGCTCTGGGAGTGACTGTTGAAATCACCTACTGCGATAAAGCTCGAGCCTGGGACGTTGATGGTGTCGAGTGACAGTGGCTGGTGTCAGGGCAGTAGTAGAAGTTCAGGATGTGCAACTCTGTGTGTCATTCAGTTTGGCCCGAATCATCTGGTACTCAGCACCCTCCATGTGGACTGCTGTTTCGCTGGCATCGATGTTGTTCCGGACAAGTGTCAGGATTCCGCCCTTGCTTCTGTCAGCTCTGTCCCATCTAAATGGCTGGTAGCCTCGGATTTTGAATGTCTTTTTCCCGTTTTCAGGTGGGTTTCTTGAATGCAGCAGACGTTGATGTTTTCCTCGTGCAGGATGTGTTCAAGCTCCGTCTTTTTATCCATGACTCCTTCTGCATTCCAATGCATCACCTTGAAAGGTTGTTGCTTCTTGATGTTGTTGTTGTTGAAGTGCTGCCAGTCGCTGTCCTCTGCCGCCCCCTGGCGTGACAAGGCGGACGAGAGGGACCTCCAGTCGCTGTGGGTGGACTCGTTTGAGGCTCGGAGCCCGGCGCTGCCCCATCCTGAGGGACCTCAATGGACGAGCGCCATTCTCATCTCGGCTGGCTGACATTGTCATATGGCGATGATGCGTGGTGTCGTGGTTTATTAGAGTGCGCCGTGCAGCCCAACACCTCCGTCTTCAGCACTCGAGGTTTCTGTAGGGGTTACCCTGCCCTTAGCTCATGGTCCAAAGTCTGCCCTGTAAGCACAGGGGGGATTGTTTCTCCGAGGGTCCCACCCCGTAGCTAGAGGTTTTAACGCGCCTCATGATCGCGTGATGAACCCGTCATGGGGACATATGGGGTATTTCTTGAGTACAGCAGTGCCACCTGCTGCCCCACCCCGTCCTGCTGGGAGCACCGCCAGTTGGTCCGGGACTGCTTATTCGACCAGGCGAGCCTGACTTATATCGCAGCTAACCTCATATCTGAGGGCCGTTCCCCTATCCGCCACCCGGGGACCCGCCAGGTTGGGGATGGTCGCCCCGCCACTGAATTGGAAGTAGCCTGTCCCCGGACGACATTCATCACCCAGTTGTGTTTGCGAGTCGTAAACTGCTAGTCCGTGAGAGAGTGTACAGGATGTCTGGCTAGTCTGGGCTGTACAAAAGTTCGTCTGATTCCTTTAAGAAGTCAAGTTTATTCTGCAAACGGACCATCGCCCCCGTGACGTATCTGCGTACGTCAAACTTTAATAATTCAAGGATTATGCGTTGGGCTCTGTCATTGCAAGAGTTCTCGTTTGAAGGGAGGCCAGTCCCAGGATCATCGAATGTGTCGCTGGTCTTCTTTCACGTGCTTGTGAAGACCAGTTAATCCCCTAGAAATTACTTTGTTCGAGTGTATTCCTGGGTTTCCTGCCTTCTCCTAAGTCTTTTTTTTTTTTTTTTTGCTTTTGTGTTCTTATGTATGTATACTTCCTCTAGTAAAAACAGTTCGGTCATTTTTTTTTTTAGGAGGGGGAGTATTGTGACGGACCGTTTTTTGTCCGATCACAGTTTTTGCAGCAACTCCGCTTACCAGAACTTGTTCACCGGAAAACCGGCCAGTTAGGTTAGCTGACTGCTGCTCACCAGAGCACCGCATAAGTCAGATGAGCGCAAGCAGGCGATTAGTCTTTGCAGTGAATTCCGGCCTGATACATCTTTCCAGTTCAGCCAAAGAGTCACTCCAGTGCAGTTTTTGTGACAGTCAGTTCCTCCATGTTGAGAGTTTTAGCCTTGGTGTCCCCGGAAACTGACTGTCACTACTACGGGTCTGGGGCCCAGCTGATTTGACCCCATCCACCACCGTGCCTAGGGTGGAGAAGTTGGTGAGTGCCAACAGCGACCTGAAGAGCCAGCTGTGCCGGCGCCACTTCAGTGCTCGAAGTCGCTGCTTAGGGTCATGGGACCCAAGGCCTGTTTTGCCAGCTGTGTTAGCACTGGTCCTGCCCAGCCAGACCACCGCCTTTGATTGTCAACGACCTGCAGTGCCAGAGTCGTCCTTACGCGTCGTGAGAAGCTCTGATTCGTGGTGACAGAGCCACAGCTCTTGTGAGTGGAGACCGGTGCCTCAGTGCAGTAGAGCACTGCTCTAGTTGTGAGTGTGTTGAGCCGCAGCTCGTGTATAGGAAGTTGTCGCTCCCTTGCTGGACAGAGTCGTCGCTGTGTCGTCGCGTCGTCTCTCGTAAGTTACTTCCCCTACTGACCGTCGCCGTGTCGCCGTGTCGTCTCTACGCAAGACTCTACCCCTACTTGCGTCCTCTTCTTCCTGCAGAACTGCGTTCTTTTGTAGCACTGTCGTGCAAGACCAGTGACTAGTGCGGAGCTGCCGTTCCTCGCTGCAGCCTTTGTGTGGAGACTAGCGACAGTCGAACTGTAAAGTCAGGCCAGAAAGCGCCTGTGATAACTTGTTGCTGTGAGCACCACATGTATATTTAGTATTGTACGCCCACAGCTGGGGTGTGCTCCATGCTTTGATTGTTGTGCTTTGCATGTGTTGGATGGCCCGGGCGGCATAAGAAATAGGAAAAAGAATTGAGATTGTGTTGCCTTGCTGTCTGTGTTCGGGTGAGTGGATGTGTTTATTAGGAAAGCTCAACACACGCTCCATTATTCTGAGAGAGTCGGACACACAGACCACACGCACCAAGACCCAACCGTAACACACACACACACACACACACACACACACACACACACACACACACAGAGAGAGAGAGAGAGAGAGAGAGAGAGAGAGAGAGAGAGAGAGAGAGAGAGAGAGGTAATAGAAAGAGTGTAGTATGATTGCCAGCCTCAGCCAGCAAATGACAGAACGTACAGCGGAGTACAACCGGCTACATCAGCATGTGAACGATTTCCACCCTACCACCGCGCTTCGCCTCATCGCCCACTTCCTGGACACATGGGACAGCAAGCTGAAAAATGACCCTCTATGGATTTCGTAAGTATGCATACTCAGTTTGTCTAATGCAGAGCACGTCCCTAGCTTTGAATCATATGATCTGTGTGCCAGGCAGTACCTCCGATTCATGATCAGCCCTTTCGTATAGACGCGCCTACTTAAAGAGGAAATGAAACGGCTGAATGCAAGCCCTACAGAGCAACTTGATAAGCTGTAATCTGATGAAAACAAATTGTGACGTATTGCACCTTAAGGAACATTTAAGTCTGGTCAACTTCTTTCTGTGAGGTGGTCCCTTCTAAACTCCTCCTGGATTAAAAGACATCTACCTCTGATTTCAGGATTCGCAGAGTTCTTATCCAATGACGATGACTCCAAACTTCCGACTCAAAAGGACCTTGAGCTGGCAGCCAGGGCAGTGGTGGAGATTCAGCACGTTTATGGCCTGTCCACCAGCGACATTTATGCCGGCAGAGTGAAGGGCCATGAGGGAACACCGCTAAGGCCGCAGGACGCCTATCAGATTGCTGTGTGTGTGTGCCAGAACCTTACAGCACCACCACCAAGCTGTGCAGTGGTATGAGGTGGCCCTGAACAACACCTCGCTCCACCAGCTGTCTGCCCAACAAGTCCACAATGCTTCCTATCCCATTCTTGGCTGCTTTGGCTGCTTTGGGTGTTCTCAAGTATGGTGTGAGTTTCAGTTTGAAAAAGATGAAGTCGATTAGCCCGCACCAGGACGCACACACACACACGCACACACGCACACGCACACACACACACACACACACACACACACACACAGAGGGTTTTCAGGGGGGAGGCAGGGGGACTATGGAGGGGAGTGGAGGAGACTCTGCTTGTAGATGATGTAAAGTTCAAAGATAACAAAAGTATCAGGTTTAGTGTTTATTTAAAAAAAAAATAGAGTGGAAACTCATGTATCTGCCCTGTCACTTGAAAGCTTTGAAGAAGAAAGCTTGTGCGTCGTGTCTCATTTGAAAGAGTATATTCATGGAACAGAACCATAGAAAAGGAATGAGAACTCTTTATTTCCTACATCAAACCTCATAATCACATCTGCAAAGACAGCCTGAGCCGAAGGATTAAGACATAAATGGTGAGACTTCTGACTTCTCTGCTCACAGTATAAAAGCAGCCAAGACATCTTCAACGTACTGCAGGGATGTCGACATGAAACAAAAATCAGCTGGGTGGTCAAACAAAAGGATATTCACTGAAATGATTGCGAACCTGTAGCCAAAGAAAGGTAAGGGTAGAGTTTGTCATAGTTGGTGCAAGACACATTCATCAGTGAAGACTGCTGATCAGCAAAAGTTCTTATGGGACATAAGGGAATTTGTGGCGGAGTGCGATTATTCCGGTATTTTCCGGCAAGACAAAAGTCTTAACGCATGTCAGGCATGCGCAAAAACACTCCCCTTTTCGACGTATGTCAGGCAAGCGTAAAAGCACTTCCTTTTTCGAGTAACACGCTAGCAGTGAAGACGCGCTCTCTGCTCCACGAAAAAAATTCCTGTCGCCCAAACAAGATAAGTCTTGTGCTCTTCTCGCCTGTACTTTGCCTTTGTATACAGTTTGCTTGTGTTCGCATTCTTGACTCATTCTTGTGGCTTGCGCTCTCTTTGTTACACTTGCCGTGTGAGGCTATCGGTGGGCTAGTATTTCTAGCACTTGACTTATTTGGCGATCGTCGTTGTCCCGTTCGTGGTTATACGCGTAACCCGGTTCGTGGTTATCGGCGTTTTACCCCATGCCAGATTGTTGTGTCACATTCATCAGTGAAGACTGCTGATCAGCAAATAGTGCATTTGTCATTGTTGGTACAAGACACATTCATCAGTGAAGACTGCTGATCAGCAAATAGTGCATTTGTCGTTGTTGGTACAAGACACATTCATCAGTGAAGACTGCTGATCAGCAAATAGTGCATTTGTCATTGTTGGTACAAGACACATTCATCAGTGAAGACTGCTGATCAGCAAATAGTGCATGAACCATTGTCTGGTCCTGTGACTATATTTTGCTCCTGTTCCTCTTTGCTAACATCTCACAATCATTCTATGACCAATGGCAGACGAATAACAATTATAGAAATAAGCGAGTCTTATCTGGAAGATAAAGGCTAATTCGGATTATTCCGAGGATGACATTGGAACAGTAATTACATGCTCTCCCGTTATAGTTGAAATGATTCGATGGCCTTTCCGGATTTGATTTGCCTTACCGAACAGTATCGATCGAATGCTCACCGCTGAACATGGACGCCCGCGCTCTGCTGCTAATATAATTACCATTTCCCAGTTCCTTCCTCGAAATAATCCAAATTAATCTTCATTATCTAAAGAAGACTCGCTCACTTCTTTAAATAATTTTCTCACAAAATCAAAAGTCAAAAGTCAAAATTGTGCCTGTTGATTTCTTACAGTCCTAATCTTCATTATCTAAAGAGGACTCGCTTACTTCTCTGAATAGTTTTCTTACATAGTCAAAAATTGTGCCTGATGATTTCTTACAGACCTCACTGGGAAAGAGTTGTTACCTGTGTGTGTAGTTTTATTTGACACTACCCAGAATGTCAAGACATGACACATCGCTGGTCACTTTCCGCAGTGACTGGTTTTATTTGTTGCTACATTTGGCCAAAGCCTAACCCAGGTTTTCAATCTTGAGACTGACTGATTTTGCCAATCCATGGTTTTAGGCAACGAGGAACACCTTCAGGGGATCCCAGTGCGTGTAGGTCAGTACTAACTGACCAACATTACCCATTTTCTCCTCTTTGGAGGATAACATCTTTTTTCAAACTGATAACATGAAATGAAAGATGCCCATCTTCTTCTTCTTCTTCTTTTTTTTTTTCTTTCTTTTTTTTTTTTTTTGCTGTCCCGGCCTCTGCGCCACCTCAGAGGCAGTGCACCCACGCCGCTCATTCCGACACCCCGTCCACAGCCACAGCCCGGTCAGCCCCGCCGCAGCCCCGGCACCAGCAATCCACAGGGAGCAGTCAATGTCAAGTAATCAAGAGGCAACCCACCGGAGGAGACACTGCACTGCTGTCGAGTCACTTCGGTGGTGTTCAGTGGCGCCTGTTCTGATCTAACATACGCAGGACACCACCTACTAAGCCCCCTACTGACGACAATAATTGCTTAGTCGCGGAGCCGCCGGCGTGAGTGAGCTCTCCCTCCGGAGGGCGCCACCACGTCTGTCCAACGACAGCCCCCATGGACTCGCCGATACCGGTGACCCCGACGGAACCAAATCAAGGCCACAGACGTGGAGAGGACATCGAAGTTGAGGTCACCATGAGAGCAGGGCATGAAGGGCCACAGAATTTGAGACACTTTTTGTATGCTGATCGATGAGAATGAGGATGATTAAGATGATGCTACGGATTTCCATTTCGGTCTGAGACTACATGACAGGGCTGTACTCTACGCTTCCTTTCATAACATATCCTGGCGTCAACCAGGCCCGAGAGATAGTGTTGCAGATACTGCAGTGTTAGTCAGAAAATTTGAGCAACACTCTCAGAAACGCATCCATTAAGT
>JADBJO010001717.1:177500-222500 GCA_016801955.1 Conus betulinus | reverse complement strand
ACACACACACACACACACACACACACACACACACACACACACACACACACACACACACACGCGCGCGCACGCGCGCGTGCATGCACGCACGCACGCACGCACGCACGCATGACACACACACACACACACACACACACACACACACACACACACTTTTTTTTTTAAAGTATGCACCCATTCAAAAAGTTCAAAAGCGCAAAATCAGCGAGCTCGTAAGAATTTTTCATACCCGTTTAGAGAAAAGCATCCAGTGTCAAACATGTCTATGACAGAGTTTCAAAGTGCATGCGCTCAAACTGTCGAGCTGCCCAGGAGTCCGCACAAACACGACATTTTGGTTGGTTTCGACTGTGACTGACTGGGTTTGTTTTTAAACACCAACAATTTCATTGGTAAGACTACTTTGTACTTATTGCAAACTCAAAATGGATAGTACATTTGTCTAAAAAGCACTTCATAAGTTATTATATATACACACATCAATCAAGTCAACGAAATTCTTCGTGAATTTCGTTGAAGCACTGACACTTTTTTACTTTCTCACTGTGTATTTTTATTTAGCATCTTTTTCTATCATTTAGCTACAAAAGTCCATGTTGAATCGACTGTAATTTTTTGAGGGCGCGCGAACGTGTGTGTGTGTGTGTGTGTGTGTGTGTGTGTGTGTGTGTGCAGATTCCAGTGAAGTGGTACCACGTGTGTCGCCACAGACGGTCCTCTGTTGTGCCCTACAGACTGTACCGGGAGGAGGTGGTGAGCAGAACCCCCTTCCTCTCCATCATTCACGGCTTTTTATCCGCTCGTCAAGCCCAGCACCTCATCAACGTGTCTGCTTCTAAGGTCAGTCTAAAGCCTTGTCAGTACACCAGGGCTCCCACAGCCTTCCTGAATAGACTTGCCCTTCTCATGTTAGTGGTGTTGCTCGTTTTGATAGTATTATCATCATCTGCAGTGGTTCAAGATTTCTTGACCAGGAAGCGCCGAAAGTATATGAGGAATCAGAGGCTTTGATTGTTAAAGTTACTGCATCATCGTCTCTCACCAGTGCTCAGTGTTCTGCGGCATCACTAAGACCAGCTTCTCAGATGAGTGACTGAGGGTGTAGAACTCCGTTTGCAACCAACATTGCAGGTGCGTGTCCTTCACGTCTTTGACAAGTGGATATATTCTGAAAGGAATGCCTACAACACCCCTTCCTGTAGTCTCAAACCCAACTAGATTCCAGTCGTGTTACTCTGATCATAGTCATTGTCACCGATCGTCATGATATACAGGCAGCACTTCAAAGTATGTGGTTCTCCGTGGCCTGTTCTCATTGTCAGCGCACTTTGGGTTCCCCCTTTCAGCCTCTGGTCAGTAAATGTCAGTGTTTGGTGACAGCACATAAATGAGGGCTGTGTATGGGTCATGCAACGATGTTATTCAGTCTAGAAGGAACGGGAATGTGAGGTAGAATATTAAGTGCCGGTACACAATCTGGCAGCTGTTGACAACATGTATCTTTAGTCTTTGCGTTTTTAAACACAACCCGTACCAGCCAGAACATATGCTAGTAACTGTAGGACAGTCCATTTGTCTATAGCGATTTTATACTGTCGTTTCATCGACGACTAAATTTGACATTTGAGTTCACAGACAATTTTACGCCTAGGCATTTTGAACACTTTCAAGACATGTCAGACTGAATTAACCGAGCCTTCCTGTCCAGCCTGCCTGAATGTGCCTCCCAGCAGACCTCTACACATCATCCCGAGCACTTTGTTTTGCTTCACTGCATATTGAAAATGTTGTTAGCTTCATTGCACATTAAAAATGTAAGCCTCATTGCAAATTAAAAATGTTGTTAGCTTCATTGCAAATTGAAAATGTTGTTAGTTTCATTGCAAATTAAAAATGTTGTAAGCCTCATTGCAAATTACAAATGCTGTTAGCTTCATTGCAAATTGAAAATGTTGTTAGCTTCATTGCAAATTAAAAATATTGTTAGCTTCAGGACAAAGCATGAAGTTAACAACAGGTTTTAGACATCAGCTCACAAAACATGACGCAACCAAAGAAACTCGACTCTTAGTTCTCGCAAAGTGCTGACTATTGTCAAATAAACATACGATTATTGTATTTTACGTAAATAGCAGAATCCATTCGCAATCTCCATGAAATGACAAGGACTTCACGACAGATGCTGTAAATACATTTGGTTTTTGATCGGATTTCATTAAATGTGTTGAAATCATTATTGAACATACTCAAGAATTACGTGAAGTACTTTGCTGGATCTGAAAGTATTTTCTTGGTAATACCGAAATTCGTCAAGGTTGCCTTTTTTCGCCTTTGAATTTCTTACTGCCATAGAATTTTTTTACAATGGAAATAAGAAACTGTCGTGACGATAAAGGGCTTTTGTAGGGAGATCTATTTCGAATTGATTGCTACTTCAGTAAAATGAAAAAAGAAAAAATCAGCGGATGATGTAACGGTAGTAAAAAGATAGGACTTAATGCGGATGATGTAACTTTAATAAGCAAAAGCAGTTTTTAATGTGGATAAAGCAACTTAGAAAAGATAAAACTTTATGCACATGATGTAACTTTAGTAAAGAAAACAAACAATAGTTATGCAGGTGATGTAAGTTTACATTAAAAAAAGTAGTTAATGAGGATTATGTAACTTTAGTAAAAAGTAATGCTCAAATGAGAATGATGCCACTTTATTAAATAAAGATACTTTGTGCAAATGATGTTACTTTACTTTAAAAAGTATTTCATGGGAATGATGCAAAATTAGGGAAAACCCCCCACTAGCATGACATGTAGCATGTATTGAACATTTTGTAGGATGCTTTCATTGTTTTCAGAACGAGAGATAAATCAGCACTAAACGGTGCCTATTTGGTTAGAAAACTTAAAAAAAAAATTGTGTGGATTCCGTTTATTATAGATTCACTTGGCAGAAAACTTTTGCTTCCCTTGAAGTTTATGTTGTCAGTGACAGATGTGCGTCTCTGGTGAAGGACAACTGGCTGGAAAAATTTGATAATATTAAGGACAATATTCATTCTTGATAACAAGGAGGTTTAAGTGTAATGGAGAAAGTATGCATCATGAAGACATTTTTCATTTCTCAATCAGAATATGTTAAGCAGGCATGATAATTCAAGACAAAATGGTCATAGAAATCAACAACGGAATGTGTCTTAGGTTTATATTATGCAATCAAAATCGTAACAAAATAGGTTTTGAAAAAAAAATTAGGAAAAGTGTTGTGTGTAACGATTTTGCTCAGGGAGACCTTAGATGACAAATGCAGTCAGTGTTTCTTGTTCATAGGTAATACATCTTGGTTGTCAGAGTGAATGAAATCTGAATCCCCCCCCCCTTCCCCCCTACAACCTCCCCAAAAATGTTTGCACTATTTGATGATAATAAATCATGTTTCTATGTTGATATAAACAGTATTGTATTTGAAATTTTCGGTATATTTTTTCAGAGAAACTGTGCAAAAGGAACAAGTGAATAAATGAATAAGCATGATCCATATTTGCTGCGTATTCTGTTTTATGGAACAATCAACATATGTACAGTGAAGAGATTTTTTGCTTTTCCAGTTACATGCAAGGCGCTAAACGGACTGTTTCTCCATGAAATATGAACTAGAACTGCAAAGTCGCCGTCTAGAATGCTTGAATATAGTGTGGTTGCCACTGCTGTCCCATATCATGCTTTCAGGTCAGTGAAGGAGATGAATTCAATGGGGAGAGTTCAGACTGCTGTCTGTTGTATGGCAGAAAACGTTGATCTATAAAGAATTGGGCTGAACGCTACGCTCTTTGCAGAAATCGGAACCATGTGCCTTTGGCTTTTGAAAAACAAATTTGACAACTTGTAAGAACTATTTTTGCATTTTCAGACAGAAATGCCATTTGTATGTGTTAAAGTCTCTGCGCACTTGTATGTGTTAAAGTCTCTCTATCGTTGTGTCTGTAACCTCCCCAAATATATGACGAAAATAAGTATGAAAAACAGCGTTATGCAGTAAACAGTATTCATATATTTCATGTTGATATTTTCAGTTGGTATTATTATCATCGTGTCGTTGTTACTTGCCTTTTTTGAAGGGAGATGGGGGATGGGGGCATTTCTCCATAATCATCATCATTGTTATGGTGATCATTATCATTATCACAACATCATCAACACACTTTTTAATGAGAAATCATCTGTTCAGCAGCTCGTGGATGGAGCAGCAATTGACGGCATCGGACCAAATTTGGTTCTTATGGAAGGGTAAGTCTCCATGTCTGTCAGTCGATCTCTGTCCGTGCGCGTGCATGCTCCTGTATGAACGTGCGTGCGTTTTTGATGTCGTTGTTAACTAGAAATTCCACTGGAATGTAAGAACTCTCAGGCAGGCAGGAAATGGAAAGATCTGATCTGTGAAATGAAAAGCTACTACTGGCACATTCTCGGCCTCTGCGAATGAAGATTGATGAACAAGGGGAAGTTTAGGCAGAAGAAGAGCATGTCTTGTGCTGCAGGGGAGAAGTTACACGTTGTCATTAGTATGTCAAACATCTTTTGTGTGTGTTTTAGCTACTACACATGGAATTTAAGTCTAAATCGTAGATCAGTCTTATCCTGCTACGTTGTTCTGTGAAAACAAGACTCACTGATTTCACGATGGAAGTGGAACGAGGACCACACGCAGACAGTGCCTCTGTAACCAATACATTAGGCTGGATCAGTGAAAGCTCTGGCAAAATACATATTTATTGCTAAATAAACTTCCTGCCAATCAACTTGTGCAATGTGTAATTAATAAAAAAAAAAAAAGACTACAAATCAAACCAACTAGATTTGATCGACCTCGTGCTTAAAGTGTAACAGAGTCTACTGTCTCTGTGGACTGTCAGTGTGCACGGCATCAGCCGTCTGTGGTCTCTGTGTGGACTGTCAGTGTGCACGGCATCAGCCGTCTGTGGTCTCTCTGTGGACTGTCAGTGTGCACGGCATCAGCCGTCTGTGGTCTCTGTGTGGACTGTCAGTGTGCACGGCATCAGCCGTCTGTGGTCTCTGTGTGGATTGTCAGTGTGCACGGCATCAGCCGTCTGTGGTCTCTCTGTGGATTGTCAGTGGATTGTCAGTGTGCACGGCATCAGCCGTCTGTGGTCTCTGTGTGGATTGTCAGTGTGGCATCACGGCTCTGTGTGGACTGTCAGTGTGCACGGCATCAGCCGTCTGTGGTCTCTGTGTGGACTGTCAGTGTGCACGGCATCAGCCGTGGTCTCTCTGTGTGGACTGTGTCTGTGGTCTCTGTGTGGATTGTCAGTGTGCACGGCATCAGCCGTCTGTGGTCTCTGTGTGGATGTCAGTGTGCACGGCATCAGCCGTCTGTGGTCAGTGGACTGTGTGCACGGCATCAGCCGTCTGTGGTCTCTCTGTGGATTGTCAGTGTGCACGGCATCAGCCGTTCCTTCCAAGCTGTCAGATGGGAAAAAGGGGAACTTTTACATTGTCACGAAATATAAACTTAAGCCCTCAACAGAACAACGAAACGAAGGAGTCACATTGTTTGGTTAAGTTCGTATCTTGACCGATGTGATTGGCTATCAGAGTGGGCGGGGGTGGGTGGGGGGGGGTGGTGGTGGTGGTGGGTGCTGAAATTCTTGCGTCACGGCATGTCGGGTTCAATAACGGCTTCACAACCTGTCGTCAGTCCATGAGTAGGAGTGGGGTGTAATAGGAAATCGTAAGTCCCATCTGACATCTATGCTAACTGTGTAAGTGTCCATGGTAAAAGAAAGGTACGGATCCCACAGCCGTTTCTGGCCATAGGGACAGTGAATTAATCATCAAGTATTTTGTTTAACCGAAAATAAATTCACATGGTCAAAAATAAACATAACTATATCATCTTGCATTCGTGACACTGATACGATTAAACCACGAAACGAGACACACAAATACAACGAGACACACAAATACAAGACAAGAGAAAACAAGACAAGACAAGGAGCGAGCGCAAGGAACGGGGGCGTTGAAGAGTGTCCGCTTCCAACCCCAGTAATTCTCACGCTGGCCGCGTGCCAGCATTGTCGCGCCTCTCAACTTGCCTACACATTTCCCTCAACTTTTCTTTCGACTGAAGGGAACTAACTCGTAAAAAGTGATCATTATGGATTGAATTCTTCACTCTGTCACGAATGATATCAAGCGAACCTTGAAATTAGGAACCATATGGCTAAACGAACCAGCATGTTTCCACACCCATAATGAATGTAATTCTTAACCACTAAATGGTTTCGTAACAAGGTTACCAAACCCATATAGGACAGATAGCCCCTTGAAAGTGAACACTTCCCCGAGTGGGGCTGCAGGTTATATAGAAAAGATATCCGAAACGACCAGAGAAAACAACCCCCCCCCCCCCCCCCCCCCATTATTATCTCTCTTTAGTTTTGAACATCTCATAGGATACTGAAAATGTCCTTCAAAGATAATATGGCGTAAGATTACTCATAGGTTTATAAACAGAAACACCTTTATTGAAGGGACATTTGAGTTTAAAGAGAGGGGTGTTAAGTTCCTAATAATCGTTTACTTCCATAGTCATTTCTTCATCATCAAGAACGTCACTGCCAGCTCCATTACCGGACTCGCTTGTTGCTGGTGATGCCACTGTTCCATTTTCAAAATCAGCAAAGAATCTTGGCGTTGTTCTTGACTCACATCTGACAATGAATGCTCAGGTCATGAACGTAATTCGTACAGTTAACTTTGAACTCCGTCGTATCAGCTCAATTCGCCATTTCCTCTCGACTGAGGCAACAAAAAAAACTCTCGTTTCGGCATTTGCTCTCTCCCGTCTGGATTATTGCAATGGTCTCCTTGTGAATTGCCCACAAGAACTTATATAACGAATTCAGAGTTTACAAAATACTGCAGCACGCCTGGTCTTGAGGGTTCCCCGTAGAGACCACATCACCCCGTATCTCGTCACTCTGCACTGGCTCCCCATAGAAGCACGCATTAGATACAAAATTGCATGCATGTGTTTTTCGTGCCATCAATAGATCTATCTCTCTCACCTGGTTAGCATATACACACCGGCAAGAACACTCCGCTCATCATCCGACATTCTCACCCTCTGCAAGCCACGCGTTTCGGCGGCAAAAACCTATGGTGAACGTTCCTTCTTTTTTTTTGCAGCTCCTTCTGTTTGGAACTCTCTCTCCACTTTCGATCCGCTCTGCCAAAAACTGACTCTGATTTCCGCTCTGCACTCAGAACCCATCTGTTTAAGGAATTTTCTTTATAGAAAATATTTTTTGTCCTGGTGTTGGGTGTGTCACTGCATTACGTGTTGTAAGTGTTGCCTTGAAAACGATAATAAGTGCGTGTGTGCGTGCGTGTGTGTGGTGTCAGTGTTGATTGGCCAGCCCCCCCCTCCCCCCTTGCTATGTTTCATTGTCATAATTGATGAGATGACTGGGTTTATGGTTTAGTATAGTGATTTCTGTTTTTTTACATTTATAGTTAAATATTGTAAAGCGTTGTGAGCTCTAGTGAGAAAGGGCGCTCTATAAATGTACGTTATCATTATTATTATTATAGAAGAAAACTGAAGGATGGGCTTGAAAGAACGCCTGTTTAGACTTTCCAGATGTTTTTAGGAGGCTTTACTGGCTAGATCCTAACAAGCTGAGACATAATCAACATCGCTTTGATCATAAGCACGGAAAATAATTTCTGAGTGTGTTGATCCATAAAACTTTTAATTTATCGGGTTGACATATTTCTTTAGATAAACTTGAAACCAAATTTTACGAAGACAAATCCTTATCGATAGCGAGAACAAGTGATTTATGATGACTAGCTTCACTCAAGACTTTATTATAGATTTTCTATTCATTTGAATAGATTTATTCTCGATGCTCTTTCATTTTTCCCTCGTTGTTGCTGACAGATATATATTTTTGAGGAGAAAGTGCCATGCCATGAAGTTGTGTCCAATTTATAAGTTTATTGATGTCATTGAAGTTGTGTCCAATTTATAAGTTTATCAACGTCATTCTGTAAGTCAGCACACACTAAATAGCACGTTTACCTTCAGTAAATAAAGTGAGTTCATGAACAGCAAGTCCACAGATAACGAAATGTCCCCGTTTGTTTACAGTTAGTCAGTTCAGTGCGCGTTTTTGGTGACACAACTATGCGACGTAAATCTTTTCGTGTGTGTTGCTCACTTACTCGATGCTTTTTTTTTCCGACGATCCTCTGTCAAACAATAACAGTCACTGGACTTCGTTTCCTGGTCCTCTCATTTACTAATTCTTGTTCTAGAACTTCAAAAGCAGGCGAATTCGTGAAGACTGGAACTGGTCGGTTACCTAGTCTTGTGCTTATCAGAAAGAGATAATTCTTCTTGCTCGGGGTCATGAAAAAGGTTCACGCCTCTCATTTGCAAACTGATTCTTCATTGGCAGACATTTTTTCACACATGAGTAAGATCTTCCACTGCAGAAGTGAACAGAACAGAGAAGGTTCTCATGACGGATGACTTCAGACAGACATTTGAGGAATGGGCAGGAGTCTTAGGCCAGTACGCAAACGGTAATGACATTGGAAGAAGGATCTGGAGGTTTATGCAGAGGAGAAGATGGACATTACTGATATCCTTTTCCAGCAGAAGGCCCGAGTAAGACAAGCGGTACCAGATATGTTATGTTCCTCATTAATGGGTATCCGATATTGATTTGAAATTGGGGTAAGATAATGAAACAATGAAAATCGTACTTGTTAAAACTTTATTTATTTTTGTGTGCATTAGTCCCATTTGAGAAACAGTTACACCTGAAGGTGCCTGTGGGACCCAGAGAAGTACTGTCCTCAGCTGCCGAACCAACCAGCTGAGAGCAGTCCTGCACCACCCTTGGAAGTCTGCACTGTGTTCACTTAGGATGCAGGCACACACAGGGCATTCCATTTCTGCATCAAGGGACATAACTGCTCTCTGGCAGATGCCATTGTGTAATGGCCACTGGAGGTGACACGACAATCCTCCACGGGAGCGTTCCCATAGGTGTACTAACCCATAGTTAGTGACTGCAGAGCCCACAGGCGATAAACGCCAACGTCAAGTAAGTGCCTTACGCATCCTGTTGCCTCACTGATTGCTGTTCCGCTGACAGTTGAAGACAGTACAACTCTTGACTTGGCCAAGCTTTTACCATGAGGTCTTATGTGCCCTCTAAAGGGAATCCCGGGTTATAGTCTTTCCCTCTGTCAACAAGACTTTACCCACGGCTAGTGGGTCTTTCTCACCGTCAGTGAGGCTTTCCCTAGAGTCGGCCAAGAGGTAGACAAAAAAAAAACACGGAAGATGGGATGGGACCCATAGCAGTCCTGTCCTCAACTGCCGAACAAATCAGCAGGGAGCAATCTTGCACGACCTTTGGAAGCTGGCACTGCGTTCACATGGGATACAGGCACACACAGGGCATGCCATTAAGACGTCGAGGAACATTATTGCTCCCTGGCAGATGCCAGTGTGTAATGATCACTGCATGTGACACGACAGAACCTCCCCAGGAGTTTTCCATGGATGTACCAGCCCATATTTCATGGCAGCAGAGCCCAGCGGCAGAGCCCGTCATGCATTTGCCGTGTGTATCCCGTCACATCACTGGTTGTTGTTTCGCTAACAGGTGAAGACACTTAAATCCTGACACGGCCAAACTTTTGCCATGAGGTCTTACGTACCCTCTGAAGAGAGAATCCCAGGTTACAGAGTTTCCTTCTGTCAATTGGACGCAGAATAACACATAACGCATACTTCTAGGGCCAAATCCGGATGCAAAGTTATATTACTTCTGGAATCACATCCAGACAGAGAGTTACATTCGCTCGAGAGCTAAGTCGGGACACAAAGTTACATCCCGTCTAGAGTCAGGTCTAGCAACAAGGCTACATTTCTTCTGGAACCAAGTTACATTCTTTCTGCAGCCAAGTCTTGACACAAAGTTACATTCTTTCTGAAGCCAAATCCTTACAAAGTTACATCCTTTTAGAGCCAGGTCTGGACACAAAGTACTTCCTTCTAAAGCCAAGTCTGGATACAAAAAGTACATTCCTGATAGAGCCAAGTCCGGGTGCAAACTTACATTCTTCTGGAACCAAATCGGGACACAAAGTTACATTCCTCCAAATGCCAGTGTTGGCAAGTTTCATTTCTTCTGGAGCGAGCGAAATTCGGAAAGTTACATTTCCTCTGCTGTGTTATATACCAGAGAAGATCATCTCTGTCATCCGGTGCACCTATCAGGATATGAACTGCAGAGTGACTCATGCAGGCCAGTTGTCAGACGGTTTTGAGGTGAAGACAGGAGTGCGCCAGGGATGTCTGTTGTCACCTTTCCTCTTCCTCCTGGTCATCGACTGGATCATGAAGACCATAACAACAGGCAAGAACAATGGGATACAATGGACACTCTGGACACAGCTAGATGACCTTGACTTTGCTGATGACCTGGTACTCCTCTCCCACAGTCACACACAGATGCAGGACAAGACCACCCGCTTTGAGACAACGTCAGCGGGAACAGGGCTCAAGATAAACAAGAAGACCGAGCTGATGAAAATCAACACCACAGACAGCAGCCCAGTCACAGTCGGAGGCGAGCCCATCAGGGAAGTAGATTCCTTTGTCTACTTGGGAAGTGTAGTTGACTAGCAGGGGGGTACTGACCTAGACATCATAGCCAGGATAGACAAGGCATGAGCAGCATTCATCATGCTTAAGAACATCTGGGCCTCAGGAGAGATCAGAAGGACAACAGAATTACGTATCTCCAATACAAACGTGAAGTCGGTTCTGCTCTACGGCTGCGAGACTTGGAGAATGACCAAGGCAATACAGCAAAAAATACAGACCTTCATCAACACCCGTCTGAGGTGCATCTTCAAAATCAGACGACCAGAGAAGATCAATAATGAATTCAATGGAAGCAAGCAGGACAGGAACCAGTGGCCGAGCAGATCCTGCAGAGAAAGTGGGGCTGGATTGGACACACTGTCAGGAAGCCAACATCCAGCACCATACGCCAAGCCCTGACATGGAACCCGCAGGGGAAAAGGAAGAGAAGCCGCCGACCTCGCAGTAGCTGGAGGCGAGACACTGAGGCAGAGATAAAGAGGCAGGGGACCAACTGGACATTCATTCAGCGACCTTCCCAGAACCGAGTGCGTTGGCGGAGTGTTGTTGATGGCCTATGCTTACCCTTGAGCTATGGGGCTATTCCTAAGTAAGTAAGTACATTTCCTCTTGTGCTGTCTGGACACAAAGTTACATTCCTTTTAGATCCAAAACTGGACGCAGAATTACATTTCCTCTGGAGCTAAGTCTTGTGGTAGAGTTACATCCCTTCTAATGCCAAGTCTGAGTATAATGTTACATTCCTTCTATAGCCAAGTCTGGACATAAATTCAAAATCCTTCTGGATCGAAACCCAGATGCCGAATTACAATCCTTTTAGAGCCACGTCCAAACACAGAATTGCATTGCTTCTATAGCCAAGTCTGGAAACAAGTTTACATTTTTTCTAGATCCAAGTCTGGACACAAATTTACATTTCTTCTAGACCCAAGTCTAAATGCAACATTACATTCCTTTTAGACTCAGGTCTGGTCACAACTGTACATTTTTTTCAAGAGTCAAGTCTGGATACATAGCTACATTCCCTCTACAGCCAAATCCGGATGCAGAATTACATTCCTTCTTCTTCTGGACACAAAGTTAAACATTCCCTCTAGAGCCAAGTCCAGAAATACAGTTAGATTCCTTCTAGAGCCGAGTCCAGACATACAGTTAGATTCCTTCTAGAGCCAAGTCTAGAAATACAGTTAGATTTGTTCTAGAGCCAAGTCCAGAAATACAATTAGATTCCTTCTAGAGCCGAGTCCAGAAATACAGTTAGATTCCTTCTAGAGCCAAGTCCAGAAATACAATTAGATTCCTTCTAGAGCCAAGTCCAGAAATACAATTAGATTCCTTCTAGAGCCAAGTCCAGAAATACAATTAGATTCCTTCTAGAGCCAAGTCCAGAAATACAATTAGATTCCTTCTAGAGCCGAGTCCAGAAATACAGTTAGATTCCTTCTAGAGCCAAGTCCTAATCCGAAGTTACATTCCTTCTTGTGTCAGGTCTCGACAGATAGTTGTATTCTTTCTTGTGTCAAGTTTGGTCACAAAGCAACGCTCCTTCTAGAGCCACGGTCGGACGTAGTAGAATTGCACCGCTTCTATAACCAAGTCTGGACACAAAGTTAAGTTCCTTCTTTAGCCAAGTTCGGACACAGAACTAAATGTATTCTAGAGACAAGTCCGGATGCAAAGTTACCTTCCTTAGAGCCAAATCCCAGACACAAAGCTACATTCCTTCTGTAACCATGTCCTGTCTCAAAGCTACATTCCTTCTGTAACCATGTCCTGTCTCAAAGTTACCTTCCTTCTGTAACCATGTCCTGACTCAAAGTTACCTTCCTTCTGAAACCATGTCCTGTCTCAAAGTTACCTTCCTTCTGTAACCATGTCCTGACTCAAAGTTACCTTCCTTCTGTAACCATGTCCTGACACAAAGCTACATTCCTTCTGTAACCATGTCCTGACTCAAAGTTACCTTCCTTCTGTAACCATGTCCTGACTCAAAGTTACCTTCCTTCTGTAACCATGTCCTGACACAAAGCTACATTCCTTCTGTAACCATGTCCTGACTCAAAGTTACCTCCTTCTGTAACCATGTCCTGACTCAAAGTTACCTTCCTTCTGTAACCATGTCCTGACTCAAAGCTACATTCCTTCTGCAACCATCCTGACTCAAAGTTACCTTCCGTCTAGAGCCAGGTCTGTACACAAAGTTACATCACTTCCAGAGCCAAGGCTGGACACAGAGTTATATTACTTCTAGAGCCAAATCCGGACACAAAGTTACATTCCTTCTGTACCAAAGTCCTGACGCAAAGTTACAATACTTCTAGAGCCAAGTCTGGACACAAAGTTACATTCTGTAACAAAGTCCTGACACAAAGTTACATTATTTTTGGAACCAAGTCTCGACACAAAGTTACATTCGTTCTGCATTGTAACCAAGTCCTGACACAAAGTTCGACTCTTTCCGTAACCAAGTCTTGACTTTGACACAAAGTCAATTACTTCTAGAGCGAAATCTGGACACAAAATTACAATCCTTTTGTGACCAAGTCCGGACACAAAGTTACATTACTTCTAGAACCAAACCCTGACACAAAGTTATATTACTTTTGTAAGTAAGTCTTGACACAGAGTTACATTCCTTCTTGAGCTTAGTCCGGACGCATAATCATATTCTTTCTGGAGCCAAATCTGGACATTCCTTGTAGAATCAATTCTGGACTCAAAGTCATATTAAAGGATATCAGTTCATTACACATGGCACTGCCGTTAAAAATTAGATTGTCATCCCTACAGTTCATGGTGTACTGTCATCCGGTGCTAGTTAGAGAATAGGGATGGTTGGTACTTGGCTTGGCTGGGGTTAGTTAGCTGAGGGGACACGAAAGGTAAGCGTTCGTCTTTCCGGCAGCAACCGACACTTCCTCGCCCATGGCAAGGTTGCAAAAGGTGACCTCCCTCAGTGCATCATTCACCTCCAGTCCCCGACTGTCGTTGATTGCGCAGACAATAAAGGTGGAAGATCTATCGACATGAGATCACACTTCTACAGACGTTCCCCCAGCTCCACCCTTCTATCACCCACTCATCTCTCAGTGGACCGACATGCAGAGAGTAACAAGCAGTTTGTAGTTAAAAGTAAGCGTTACGATAGCCACCCTCCTCTCAAAATCAACACCACTAATCAAATATTAAAGATACCTGCAGTGCGCTAGGCAAAAGTAAGACTCTATGTAGTTACAATTTTCAAGTAATGAAAGTGTGAATTTTGTCAAGTGTAAATGTGTTGTTCTAAGAATCATTCAGCATGAGCGTGTTGTTATAGGCATTGCTCAGTGTGAACGTGTTGTCATGGGCATCATTCAGTGTGAACGTGTTGTTAAGGGCATCATTCAGTGTGAACGTGTTGTTATGGGCATCATTCAGTGTGAACATGATGTTACGGGCATTATTCAGTGTGAACGCGTTACAGACATTACTCAGTGTGAACGTGTTGTCAAGGGCATCATTCTGTGTGAACGTGTTGTTAAGGGCATCATTCTGTGTGAACGTGTTGTTAAAAGCATCAGTAAGTATGAATGTGTTGTTAACGGCATCATTCAGTGAAACATGTTGTTATGGGCATCATTCAGTGTGAACGTGCTGTTTGGGGCATCATTCAGTGTGAACGTGTTATGGGCATCATTCAGTGTGAACGTGTTGTTATGGGCATCATTCAGTGTGAACGTGTTGTTCATTCAGTGTGAACGTGTTGTTACGGGCATCATCAGTGTGAACGTGTTGTTATGTGCATCTTTCAGTGTGATGGTGTTGTTAAGGGTATCATTCAGTGTGAACGTGTTGTTAAGGGCATTATTTAGAGTGAACGTGTTGTTATGGGCATCACTCAGTGTGAGCCTGTTATGTGCATCATTCAGTGTGGACGTGTTGTTATCATTCAGTGTGAACGTGTTGTCATCATTGAGTGTGAACGTGTTGTTAAGGGCATCATTGAGTGTGAACGTGTTGTTAAGGGCATCATTGAGTGTGAACGTGTTGTTAAGGGCATCATTGAGTGTGGACGTGTTAAGGGCATCATTCAGTGTGAACGTGTTGTTAAGGGCATCATTGAGCGTGAACGTGTTGTTAAGGGCATCATTGAGCGTGAACGTGTTGTTAAGGGCATCATTCAGTGTGAACGTGTTGTTAAGGGCATCATTCAGCGTGAACGTGTTGTTAAGGGCATCATTCAGTGTGAACGTGGTGGCTGCAGGGCTGTGCTGAACAACTCGGTAGCCGCGGCGAGGTCGCTTTCTGACTCCATCACTGACCTGACAGGACTGGATACAATGGAGAGACCACTGGCTTCTAGTGGAGAACCTTTGCACGTGAGTGATGCTCGTGCATGCGCTGCATGAACATGCATGCTCTCTTTCTGTCTCTCCTTCTCTGTTTGCTAATGACGTTGTTCTTCTTGCAGATACACCTGGGTTTGCTGAACAAATTAGACGTTTTGAAAAGTGTATCAGATAGATTGCAACTGACTGTGAATCTGAGTAAAACTAATATCATGGTTTTTAGAAATGGTGGGTATTTAGTACAGCACGAAGATGGTTTAATGGCAGATCAGAAAGTTCAAGTGCCAAAGTGGAAAGAAACTCGTGGAGAGCGTGGCAGCAGAGAGTCCCCAGAAGAGAAACCCCTTTCAAGCAAGTGTTTCGGCCCTTATCTCCTGACACTCTAGGGGGGTTGGGCACACCCGGTTCATGACTCCGGATGCCCTCTGCTGCCCCCTTTTTTCCCATCTTGGGACGAGCCACGGCTGGGATTCGAACCCATGCCCCTCTGAACATGCTCATTTTCCACTTAGTGACTCGCGCACTAACCACTGAGCCACTGGGACACCTGATGTTTGTTGGAAAGTTAAGCCTTATGAAGTTCATTTTTGTTCCTCCTTGACCAGATCCAGCTTGAACACCTCTCTGCTGCTTCTGCCATTGCTTTCAGGGCTCTGGTTTTTTCCCTCCCTGCAACTGAAAGCTGTTTCATGAGGCTGTATGCAGACGTTCCTACAAACCCCCTAGCTCCAATTTCTGCAGTGAGGACTTTGACCTGATAGCCTTCTCTCCTCAGGCTGTTTGCCAGATCAGCATACTTTTCAGTCTTGCAGATTTGAGCTGCCTCCATTCTGTTCTCATATGGCACACGTGAGCTCGATCATGATCAGCTGCTTGGTTGACTGAGAGTGGACTACTATGTCTGGTCTCATGCCACTCTTGCTGATGATCTCTGGGTGACTCTTCCATTCTGGGAGGTCTGCAGTGCTCTCCCAGTCATCTGCCCCGTCCAGCAGACTCTGCCTGCATGTTCCGAGTGGCACTGTTGTTTGTGGCCATGATTCGCTGCCTCCTGCCGTGAAGAATGTTGCGGGTGCTTTTGGAGTCCTGATTTTCCCTTTTGTGGTGTTGGCACTAGCCCAGACTACTTGTACAATCTCTTTGAGCACTTGGTTGTGTCTCCATGTGTACCTTCCTTGAGCCAGGCTACTTTACATGAGCTTAGGATATGCTCCACTGTTTGTTTTTCATGGCAGAGGGGGCATGAAGGATCGTCGTCTGTTTTTCCCCACTTCACCAGGTTTGCATTTGAGGGCAGAAGGTCATATGCAGATCTGAGAATGAAGCTGATCGTGAGAGGGGCCATGTGCCAAATGTCATTCCAAGTGAGACTTCTTCTTTGGAGTGCACTCTCCCACGTTGTCCATTGCCCTTGCTGGCTCTGCTGGACTGCTTTTTGGAGTCTTTTTTGGTCTTCTTCTTTTCTCAGGTCCTGAATCATCATGTCTCTTTTGGCGTTTCCTTTGGCCGTTGACCACCGTTCAGGTTTGGTCACCCCCCAGTCCTTGTCTGTTGGTCTGTGTGTGTCCTGTTATTTCTCTGATCTTGAGATTTTCTTTTGCAGAATCCATCGCCTCTCGAACTTTCCATTTTCTGCCTGACTTCAGCTGGGGCTTGATTGCTTCTACCACCTTGTCTCCTGAGTCCTCCAGCATGCTTTGAAGTCTGATCTTCCCTGCTTTGTATTCCTCCAGGATGGATTTCAGTGGTAGTTTCAGCTTTGCTAGGTGACATTACAGCGCTATGTCAGTCAGACAGGGTGGGACACCAAGCCATTTCCTTGTGAAAAAAAATAGTATATAAAATAAAAATAATAGTATATCTAGGGATGTTTGTCAACACGAAGTTAACCCTGAATAGATGCTGGCTAGAAATGTGTAGGAAGCGAAAGAGAGGAGTCATTGAGATACTGAAAACAATGAAAAGATTGAATTCAGCTGATGGGGCTTTGTTTTGGAAATTAAACGACACGCAGATACAACCAATTCTAACATACGCGTCAGACGCATGGGATCTGTTGGACAACGCCCGTACGGGAAGAATTCCACACTTACGCAGTAACGCGTATAATGCATGTTGCATTACATGATAAAACAAAATGGTTTATGGTGAGAGTGGACGATATCCTCAGCTTGTAGGAACGTATGTCAAGACAATTAGGTTAGGATTAGTTCAATTACCTGCGGTCAGAATCCGCAGTCAAGCGTATAGAATTCTCTTGCTACATCATGATTCGAGAAAATTCAATTGGGTTTCTTGTCTAAAGAAATTTTATTTTTGCAGAAAATGGTTTTGTTTGACTTTGTCAGGGAGTAGGCAATACTGCATTTATTTCTGAATTCAAGGGTCGTTTAATTTGTTCTTACAGACAAAATTGACATTCCAGCATGGATGGAAATGTCAAATACGAATGGTATCTCTCGTTTGAAAGTTATTTAGAAATGGGGAAATCTTTTTTATGATTGTTACACACAAACAGTATAGATATAACGTAACAAAATTTCAAACTAGAACACTGGGCTTCAGTGCAAACAAAAAAACAAAAGTTCTATGCAACAGATGATAAAGCATGCCCTATGTGTGTAGAGAGAAACAACAATGAAGACGAAGTACAATTTTTCTTTACTGTTCTGGTTACGCACGTATTCGAAGCAGATACAAAATTTTCAATGAGCTAGCTGCACAGAGAAAAGATCTCATCGCAGTTCTATCCAACTGGAACGAAAAAATTACGATAATATTAACTTGCAAACTATGTAGCAGATGCCAGTGAATTTCGGAGAAAGAATGTCACAAACAATCTGTTCAGTTTAAATTTTGTGACGATACATGAATCCAGTTCCTCATTTATTCTGTATTTTTCATGCCTTGATAGTCGAAGAAAATGGATTTGTGTGGTGTGCGGAAGTGTGTGTGTGTGTGTGGTGTGCGCGCACGTACGCGCGCGCTCGAGCGCGCGCGCGCGCGCGCGTGTGTGTCTGTGTGTGTGTGTGTATGTGTGTGTGTGCGGGTGTGCATGGTTCTTTTCTATCTTCGTCTGCCCTTCAAGTCTTCTTTTCCACACACTCTTTTTCTCTGTGGTCTTCTTAAGATCCGCCGCGTTTGCCGTGCGGTGCCACCTGCGATGGAAGGGAATGAGATCCTAGTGATTGAGAAGGCAGGTGCCCTCAACACATCTCTTTAGCTCGGACCTCTCCTAGACAGGAGGTACACCCTGGCCCGGGTGTATCAATCGACTCCCCCTGCATGGGGTTGGGTCAAGACAAGCAGTTCCCCGGCTGGCCAAGGTAACCCCTGTAGTGCTCAGTTCTCTGTTCCCGGGAGTGGAGCATGATCAGGGGGACAGGGTTGGTGGGCTTCTGTTTGTCCTATATCTCTTGAAGCCTGGAAGGGATAAAATAGTGACTAACTGGGCCTGGCCCCTTGTTGGACTCCGTGGTGAGAGGATAAGGGAGAGATTAAACTAAGAACAACAAAAAATGGCTTCTTCGCAATAAATTCCACCTCAAAAGAACAGGAAAGTTGTATCTCCAGTTGTTACCAAGGGATTTGGGATGTGGACAGCGACTCTGAAACAGAGACAAGGAGGAGGACAGGATTCTGGGCTTCCTGGCTTGTGTTGAGGGAACTGAACAGAGAGAACCAATTTCGGTCCTGAGTCCGTTAGTAATTCAGGAAGGGTTCCAGGGAATTGTAGGAGACCCTCAGTCAATTTAAAGGCTAAGGAACGAATTTTTCCTGGTGCCTCGGGCAGAACAGCTTTTAAGTGCCACTAGCTGGTGGACAGGGAGATCAGCGTGACACCCCACAAGCAGCTGAACTTTCCAAAAGGTGTGATAAGATGCCCTGATCTGAGGGGAGTGTCAGAAGCAGAGATAAAGAGAGCTGGAGCCTCAAGGGGTGATTGATGTCCACAGGGTGACGGTTCGGAAGGGATCAGAGAGAGTACCCACGAACACGCTCTTCCTAACGTTTTGTTCACATAGCCTCCCAAAGACCATCAAAGTAGGCTACCTGACTGCAGAACTTGACCTGTGTATCCCTTCTCCTATAAGGTGTTACTGCTATCAACAGTTTGGTCATGTCCATGACAGATACTCGAGGAAGGAGATCTGTGGTCGGTGCTGCAAAGCAGTCCATGAAGAAGGACCTTGCCAGGGACCAGCCCTTTGTGCCAACTGTGGTAGCGACCACCCCTCTTTCTTGCAGGACTGCTCCAAATGGAAGGTAGAGAAGGACATCCAGCGGAACAAGCCAGAAAGAAAGATTCCATTTCATGAGGCCAAAAACTGGTGCTCGGCAGTCAATCGCAACCAGGTTTGTCATACTTTGCCGCTGTCAAGAAGATCCAGACAGTGTCTGTCTCCTGTCGGACAGAGGCATTTTATTTCTTTAAATGTTCACAGGAGACATCAACAAGTGTACCAGGAAAACCAGCAAAAAAGCAGTAGTGACGCTTAAGGCCACCGCTCTCAGTGGAGGCGTTCAACCTGCTACTTCCCAGGGTCTCCAGCAGAGGAAAAAGTCTGCTGGTGAGCCGGCTGGGAAACAAACTCCTCCCAGCCTCGATCCCCTGGGAAGGATGGGAACAGAAAACCGTCTGTTCCCCCCAAATGTCCTGGAACCTGTCCAAAAGCCCTTGATAGGAAAAGTGTAGAGGTGATAGAGGTTGATAGGCTTCCGTATGCCCCTTCATCCTCCACAAGGAAAAGGGTCAGGACAAACAACTTCCTGGCCCCAAGCAACCGTATTTAACAACTGAAAACATTTTTTACCCAGTATTCCGACAATGATGAAGCAGAAATGGAATGGGCTTTTCACCATTTTCATCTCCTTGCCATAATGGAGTCAAGGATTCTCCATTGGAACATCTGAGGTCTGTCTTTTTCAGTTTTGAGGAGCTACAGCTGCTTTGTCCGAATCTGAAACCTGTTGAATAGGTCTGCAAGAAACAAAAATTGAGAACCAGAGAATTTCACTTTTTCCGGTTTTAACAGTCTTTCAAAACCAGCACAACCCACTGCAGATGGAGTAACGCGAGGAGTCTCGTTACTCGTTCACAAGTCTCTTCTGTTCAGCCCTATTGATTTAGATACTTCTCTCAAGCTGTAGCCGCAAGAACAACTCTGCATAAAACAGTAATAGGGTGTTCCACCATCTATCTCAGTCAACAAGAGCTGGTCAGCCTGATTAGAGAACTTCCAAGACCTTTTTTGCTGTTGGGCGATTGGACACAGCCGTCTTTGGGGGTAATGTGAAATCTTCATCCTGAGGTCTGCTTCTCGAAGACGTCTTTTCAGAGTTCGATTTGTGTTGTCTGAGTGATGAATCTCCAACTTACCTCCACTCTCCCACTGGTGCACTGTCGTGTTTAGATTTGTCGGTATGTGACCCATCACTGGTCCTGGACTTGTGAGTGGTCTGTCCATGACGATCTGCATGGGAGTGATCATTTATTTTCCCGTTCTGTTAAAATCAATAACAACTGAAAACGCCTCTGTTCCAGAACATCATATTGTAAAAAAAGCCAACTGGAATCTTTTTGCTGCAAATAGTTCAAAGGAGCTCCAGGAAACTGTCATTCTTCAAAGTCCAGACCCAGCAGATTCTCTAACTAATACTTTGATCAAGTGTGTAAAAAAAACTGTATTCCAATGTCAGGCGAAAAACTCCAACTGCCTAAAACACCCTGGTTCAATTTTGACTGCTGCCAACAAATCTTAAGAGTACGCAAACGGGCTCAGCGTCGGGTATTCCAAAGACCTTCAGCTCCAAACGCTTAAGCCCACCAGAAACTCTGTTCCAAAACGAGACACATATTTAAAATAAGTAGACGTCAGTCTTGGAGAAACTTCTGCTCTGGGCTGACATCTAAAACATTCAAGAAAAAAGTCTGAAACATCATCAAGAAAATCAAAGAGAAGAACAACAACCCATCAGTTCATCACCTAGATCTTGCCGATGCTCTGATACTGACAAACAAGCTGTTGCCAATCTGCTGACCTCCACCATTCAACAGAGATCATCATTTTCAAGTAAATCTGCAGCCTTTTAGAAAACAAAAACAAACATTCAGAGAGAAAAACCTTCATACAATTTTACATCAGACAGCTCTGACGCCTACAATCTACCTTTTTTAATCGATGAACTGAAATCCGCTCTGCAAACCTGCAACGATTCTGCTCCTGGCCAGGATGATATTGATTATCAGGTTTTGAAAACATCTCCCAGAAAGCTGTCTCCAGACCCTTCTCAAAGTTTACAACCACATATGGACCACAGGGTGCTTTCCGCCTCCTGACGGAAAAAGCCCTGATCATTCCAGTTCCTAAGCTTGGAAAAGACCTTACCAACCCTTCAAACTATTGTCCATAGCTCTGACCAGCTGCCTGTGTAAGCTGATGGAAAAGATGGTCAACTCCCGTCTGATCTGGAAGCTGGAAACCGATGGCCTTTTAGCCAGTTTACAGTGCAGTGTCCGGAAGTACCACTCGACAGTTGATCATTTAGTCCGTCCGGAAACCACCATCCGCAATGCCTTCATCAGTAAACAGCATGTGGTCGATATCTTTTTGATTTTCGAAAAAGCGTACGAATCATCTGGAAACTGGGAATCCTTATGGATCTCCATAGACTTGGTTTTCGTGGTCATCTGCCTCTCGTTATTCAAAATTTTCTGGCTGATCGGCAGCTCCAAGTGCGTATTGGCACCACGCTGTCTGACATCCATGGGCAGGAGTTGTGTGTACCTCAAGGGAGCATTCTTTCTCCTGCTCTTTTCAGTATCAAAATCAACGACATCGTCAAATCAGTGAACCAGGGCTCTGAGTCCTCTCTGTTTGTTGATGACTTGGCGTTGCACGCAGCTGGAGCCTCTTACGCCAGCGTACGGCGTTGACTTAAACTTTGTGCTAATAAGATTCAACAGTGGGTCGAGGAAAACTGGTTTACGTTTTTAAGTATCAAAACCCAGTGCATCCATTTTCACAATTTTCGTCAGTTTTCTGCTGATCCTGAAATTCGTTCTGGACAAGTCCACCATTCCAGCTGTGAAAGAAGCCAAATTTCTGGGTGTTATTTTTCATGAAAAAAACTGAACTTTAAAAGTCATATCCAACACTTGAAAACTGCATGTCAGTAAGCACCAAACATTCTGCGAGTTCTGGCACACATAGATTGGGGCGCTGACAAGAAACTGTCCTCTATCTTTACAAGGCCAAACTGGACTATGGGTATGTAGTGTACGGCTCAGCCAGACCATCCTGCCTGAAAAGTCTAGATCCTATCCACCATCAAGGGCTTCGATTGTGTCTGGGTGTGTTCCGCGCCACCCCTGTTTATAGCCTGTATGCTGAGGCACGTGAACCATCCCTCTCAAATCGTCGACTAAAACTTGCCTTGAACTACTGTCTGAATCTCTCTTCTGAATCTCAGAACCCTGCATATGACTGTGTTTTTGACCCCAAGTTCCAAAGAAATTCGATGACCACCCCAGTTCCATTCCACCCTTGCGAGCTCGTATTCTTTCCCATTTCAACAAAGCAGATATAGACCTTGGAGTAGTTTGTGATTTATCCAAGTTTCCTGATGATCCTCCATGGACTTTCTGTACCTCACAGATCCGGTTTGATTTAGCCTCGAAACGTAAAGATTCCACTAGTGTATTTGGCATACAAGTCCGTTTTTGCTGAAGTTGGAAGTTCCGGTCATTCTAGAGAATTTTCACCGACGGTTCCAAATCTGAGGAGGGAGTTGCCGCTGCTGTGTTTTGTGCAGTAGATCCCCCTGAAAGATGTTCCCAACACATTCCCACCGATAGCTCCATCTACACTGCTGAGCTGACAGCCTTGGTCCTAGTTCTGAAAATGGTCTGTAACTCCAAACATAAAGATTTTCTCATTTTGTCAGACTCCCTTTCTGCTTTGGAGGCCATTGCTGGTTGTAATGTCAAGCACCCTCAGCTGCTGAAAGTTTTTCGAACTGTACACTTCTTTGAAATCAGTTGGATGCAACATAATTTTTGCTTGGGCTCCCAGCCACGCATAAGATGGTTGATCAACTCGCCAAGAGTGCCACAAAGGAAAAGTTGAGCGGATTGTCTATCCCTCACAATGATCTGTGATGGAGTAGTCAATGGTCTTTCTTTTTAGTTGCCAAATATACTTCGAAAGCTCAGTGTCATTACAATATTTTTCATTCTTGAATGATTTTGTGTGGTTTCTGAATCTTTCTTTAAACTGTCCACCAGAAAGTCCGATGTACGATTTTCTTGTGGTGCCGTGTTTTACTGTTGCTTTGTAAACCACAGCTGTAGCTAAGCATTTCCCGTTCAGTGGGCATTCTTCTCGGTTCTTGCAGTTACAGCTTTTCTCTTTATTTTCTTTCATCTTCTTTATGATTTTTGTTGTGTGTGACCTGATGATTGCTTCATGTTTTTCATGCAACAATAGCTGATTTTTAGCGTATTTCTGTTGAAGATGTTGTGAAGTTTGCTTTGTGGTGGGAAGTGTTTGTCGATGAGGGATAGGAATTTTCGTCCAACATTCGTCTTTACGTTGGCACTGAATGGTGGGTTAAACCAGATAACATTTCTTGATCTGTTCTTTCTTTTCTTTTGATCTTTCTGTTGATGCGTTGTAGGTTTTGAATAGATGACTTTTTTGCTGTAGCCACTGTTTTTGAGGGCTTCATTGTACATGGGTGCTGCTTTTTCAAACACGTTTTCATTTGCTGACAGTGTTGACAATCGTTTTCTCGACTGCTTTTGGTATATGTGCAATAATTTGTGGTGGGTGGTTTGACTTCACATTTATGTACAGGGGTTGTCATTTGGTTTTCTGTATGGCTCATATGTTTCTTTTTTAGGTCTAAAGTTATGTCAAGATAGTCCACTACCTTCAGGTTGGTCTGCACACACACATACACACACACACACACACACACACACACACACACACACACACACACACACACACACACACACATACACACACACACACACACACGCACACACACATACACTCATTCAGTCACTCACTCACACACACATACTCTGATAGCGATGCGATGACATTTTTTGAGTTCTGTTGCAGGTTTTCAATTATGGAATGTCCGGATCATTCTTACCTCACTATGATATTCACCTGGTAAGTACAGAAAGCACTTCCGATAACTGCAACGATATGAATGTGTGTGTGTGTGTGTGTGTGTGTGTGTGTGTGTGTGTGTGTGTGTGTGTGAGAGAGAGAGAGAGAGAGAGAGAGAGAGAGAGAGAGAGAGAGAGTCAATTTGAAATTGCCAACCGTAATTGTGTGTAGACTGGACAGCCTCAAAGAAAGTTTGATAACAAAAGCTGAATCAGGAAAGGACTCACAAACTCACCTGACTTACCACATCGGGGTCAGTTTGGGACACTTGGCGTCTTACACAATATCAAGAAGATTGAGCAGACAATGCGATCACTGTTGTACGCAACGTAGTTCACCAAAGAGCTGTGAAAGCCGTGTAATCCCTTGGACAGGTCACGTATGCTCAGATTCTAAGAACGAGTTACTGTAGAAAAGAATATGGATGAAGTGGAACTGTATTTATCAAAACAACTTATATACAACAGTGTTTTAATCGAATCTTTTGCTTCACAGTTAAATGCATATGTCGTCAAAAATTTCAGGAATAATCGAGAGGGTGTATGACATTTTATGGACAATTGTGATGTAGTATTGATGGAAGACATCTTGGTTGTGCAGGGTCTGATTCACCATCAGTATGGCAAGTGCTTGACGAGCTTTAATGAGAGTCCAGGAAAGTAGAAGCATGATATTTCACGATTTACACGTGGGATTAAAAAAACCCATCAGATAAAACGAGCAGGGAGACTGAATAGAGCACATTGAATAATGTGATGGAGCAAGAGCTTTGATCTTTCATTGACTGATTCAAACTGGTTCGAATTTGTTTGAACATGTTTCAAATAGGGGCAGAACTCAAATACAACGATACAACGATCTCTCTCTCTCTCTCTCTCTCTCTCTCTCTCTCTCTCTCTCTCTCTCTCTCTCTCTCTCTCTTACAGCGTAAGAACATATGGTAATGAGAGAGTTGTAAGCATTTATGTACATTCTATACAAGCTCGAGCAACAAAGAAGCAGGTGAGTTTAAACAGACGGAAGTGTAGACTACATGACACTTGTGCATCAAAATGACCGATGTAAACACTTGCGTCCAAACTCACAAAAAATGCCAAACATCGGTAAGCAACGGTAAATAAAACCAGAGACACTAAATCAAAAACAACAAAATCCAGACACTGGTTCAATTGCCACTAATGTATTTACTATTCAAGACCCCCCCCCCCCCACACACACACACCCAAATAAACTGTGAATTAAAAAAAAACACCAGCGGCGTCAGAGTTTGTACTCCTCGAAGAAGACTGCTATTTCAGTGACCATGAAGCCACAGGGAGCAGCGTGCCTGCAGTAGTCACTGAAATGGATGATCTTCGCCAGTGGGCAAATCTCACACAGCTGCTTTACCTCCACCCACATCATCCTGTGCGGTGGGAGAGATCCATGCGCCTTGCAGTCATCCAGCCGGTCTGTCAGCAGGCCACTGATGACAATGTTGACCCGCCCTGCAGTCGTTCAACCTATCCTTCAACACTCCACTGATGACAGTGATGACCCGCCCTGCAGTCGTTCAACCTATCTTTCAACACTCCACTGATGACAATGTTGACACGCTTGTTGTGGCACTAACTGACTGAGCCACCTTTAACTGGAATCTGGCTCTAAATCGATGTTGAACTGGATTCGAAGTATTTTTTCAGAGATAGAAGCACCTGATTTTATGTAGGATGTGTTTTTCTTGTTTGAATGAAACAAATAAAATGAACTGTATTATATATTCAGAATAGTAGTCAAGCACACTCCCTATCATCTTCATTCCGCATATTATTGTCCTTCTTCTGAGCACGGAAATTATGACGAAACGTTCGTGTTCCTGGGCATTAATTGCTACGTTCACTTGGCGAACGATCAAAAGCGAGAGAGTTATTTGAATGAGGTCGACCGGGTACTACTATAATCATTTTAATTTCTTCCTGTCCAGTTTGTGCCAGGTCCCGGTCAGTGTCACAACACTCAACCTGCAGTCATCCAGCCTATTTGTCAACAGCTGTCATTACGTCATACATGACACTGGTGACACGTCCTCTGTGTGTGTGTGTGTGTGTGTGTGTGTGTGTGTGTGTGTGTGTGTTCGCATGTGTGTGTACATGTATGTGAATATGTATGGGTGTCTGTGCATATGGGGCATACAAGCACGCGCGCGCGGGCGCGTGTGTGTGCGTGCGTGCGCGCGCAGGTCTTCGTGCGTGTATGTGCGCTCGTGTGTGTATGTACACGTGCGCGCGTGCACACACACACACACACACACACACACACACACAGATATATTATATATATATATATGTGTGCGCGCGCGCGCGCGCGCGTGTGTGTGTGTGTGTGTGTGTGTGAGAGAGAGAGAGAGAGAGAGAGAGAGAGAGAGAGAGAGAGAGAGAGAGAGAAACGAATGCTCAAAAGATGACAGTCATTACATAACCCCCCCCCCCACCACCACCACCACCACCACCAACACGCACACAAGCAGAAACACACACACACACACACACACACACACACACACACACACACACACACACACACACACACACACACACACACACACACACACACACACGCGCGCGCGCGCGCGCACCTACACGCACGCACGCACACACTGCAACGCATACACGACTCGCATCTATGGACTCCATATACACACTTGCATCGCTTCATTGATTCACACTTACAGAGCACATACGTTTACACAGAAGGCAGTTAGTCCTCACCTCATCTGATGTCTGTCTGGTCATTTGCGTCTGGCATTGGAAAGGCCCTGCATGAATCTGCCCCATTTCTGTAGGAATCTTCGCAGTGTTGGTCTTGAGATTATTCCGGTATTGTTTGTCGTCGAGAGAGAGAGAGAGAGAGAGAGAGAGAGAGAGAGAGAGAGATATGGATGGATGAATGGATGGATAGATAGATAGATAGATAGATAGCAAAACCTCTTGGAGTTTTGGCCAGTTTGCTTCACTGTGGGTCCTCAAGCTAGACTTACCCATGTTGACTGAATTGCCGGTTAATATAATTTGCTCAGTGTTTTTTCGATCTGCATCATCTGGATTTTTACCTTTTGGCCCTTCTCGACGATGTCTTGCAAGCTCTGGTTCCTGCTGTCTTATTCCTACAATGTTTGGGCTTTTGTAGGTTAATGGAAAGTCCGACTGCTTTCACATCACCGAACACCTTCCGCTGGATAGCCAACATTCTGTCTGAAATTCATTTCAGTTTCAGTGTCATCAAAGAGGTGTCAAGGCCTGCGGACTAATTCATATACGTCACCCCACACCTGCTAAGTCTGAGACAACGCTGCACACATGATTTATAGCTGATTGATAAATGAATTAATGACTGAGATGAGAACATTGAAGAAGAGAGTCTCAAGGCTGCGACTGAGCAGATGTCTGACCTGCGTTGGTCAGACCTTGGGTACTTACCTGGCATATGATGTGCCGTCAGTATCATTGTGTGCGTGGGTGTGTGGTTATAATTCACGTGTGTGTATATATGTGTGCATGGGTGTGTGTAGGCACAGATCTATGTGTGTGAGTGAGCCAGTGCTTGCGCGCGCGCGTGTATGTATGTGTGTGTGTATGCGCGCGCGCGCATGTGCGTGCCCGTGACTGGTGACACAAACTGCTGACAAACTGACGTGGTGTTATACACTGCTGACTGATGATACAAACTGTTGACCTGGTGATACAAACTGTTGACTGGTGATACAAACTGTTGACCTGGTGATACAAACTGTTGACTGGTGATACAAACTGTTGACCTGGTGATACAAACTGTTGACCTGGTGATACAAAACTGTTGACTGGTGATACAAACTGTTGACCTGTGATACAAACTGCTGACTGATGATACAAACTGTTGACCTGGAGATACAAACTGTTGACTGGTGATACAAACTGTGACCTGGTGATACAAACTGTTGACCTGGTGATACAAACTGCTGACTGATGATGCAAAATGTTGACCTGGTGATACAAACTGCTGACTGATGATACAAACTGTTGACCTGGTGATACAAACTTGACCTGGTGATACAAACTGTTGACCTGGTGATACAAACTGTTGACTGGTGATACAAACTGCTGACTGATGATGCAAAATGTTGACCTGGTGATACAAACTGCTGACCTGGTGATACAAACTGTTGACCTGGTGATACAAACTGTTGACCTGGTGATACAAACTGTTGACCTGGTGATACAAACTGCTGACTGATGATACAAACTGTTTGACCTGGTGATACAAACTGTTGACCTGGTGATACAAACTGTTGACCAAGTGATATAAACTGTTGACTGGTGATACAAACTGTTGACCTGGTGACACAAACTGACCTAGTGACACAGTCTGCTGAACATGTGATGCAAACTGCTGACATGTGATACAAACTGCTGACTGGCGATACAAACTGCTGACTGGTGATACAAACTGCTGGCCGGTGATACAAACTGCTGACTGATGATACAAACTGCTGACTGTTGATGCAAACTGCCGACTGGTGATACAAAACTGCTGACTGGTGACACAGATGGCAGACCGTTCTAAAAGCTAGTTGTACATGTGTGTGTATGTATGAAACCAATGTCTGTTCAGGTGTATCGCAAGAACACGTAATGAGACAGTCAGGGCATCGCATGGCTTCAGTCCTGATATACGTGAGTGTTGCTAGAGCCTCCCAGGGGAGGCCTTTTGTTACTAAGCCTCGTCAGAGCTGGGATGTCGGGGTGGTTTTTTTTTTTTTTTTTTTTTTCCAAAGAAGCCAATTTATACTTTAATATCGGCGAAACAACAACTAGTATGTAGAGAGCGAAGCCCCAAACGAGTTCAGAACACAAACCTTGGTCATTTCCTGTTTTGTAGTGAACTGGAACAACGGGATTAATCAGGCGTTGGAGGCATCTGAATACTACGGAAGATTGAATACAAAACTCACTTGCTTAAAAAAAAAGAGTCGAATATTTGTTTTAGATAAACAAAAGAAGCACCTTTAAGAGCGCATTCACACACACACACACACACACACACACACACACACACACACACATACATATACACGCGCGCGCGCGCGCGCGCACACACACACACACACACACACACACACACACACACACACACACACACACACACACGCGCGCGCGCGCGCGCGCGCTCGCACTCACACGCACGCACGCACGCACGCACGCACGCGCGCTGACATTTTTTCTCATTTAGATGGACAAATATTTTTCAAAAATGATACAATTGTAGTTGAGAAGTGGAAAATCCAGCATCAGAGTAACCGTGAAAATACTGCTATTCATCAGCATAGTAATCTTAATATAATAACAAGAACGACAACAACTACATACATAGCATAATTAACAAGACGCAAAATAAGCTGACAAGGAAAAAAAAGGAAAGCATGTGCAAGTGGGAAATGAGAATAAAGTATGTCATTATCTTGGCTTACAATAGATGATTTGATCTGAATTCCTAGTACGTGTTGAAAACGCGGGTTTATGAAAATTGCATGTTGCTGTAAACTGAGACGAATTATTGGTATCATTTGCAATCACAGTTATTGTTATACCTTGTCCCGCCTTCCTCTGACTCTGAAAAACAGTTGAACAGGTACTTAATCAATACATAAACTCCACTGAAGGGCCGAAATATCGGGAAACCAGATTCAGTCTGCTTGTTTGTTCTTTGCAAGAGGTCTTCACACACACGCGCACACACTGACTGACTGACTGAAACCAATTTATTGTCAGATTAACTCAAAGTTGTACTGACAACAAAGTTGTACGCGCACACACACACACACACACACACACACACACACACACACACACACACACACACACACACATATATATATATATATATATATATATATATATATATATATATGCTGGCACTCAGAGAGGATGTCATGTGCTAACGAAGGCTACCTTACCTGCTGGCACTCAGGGAGGATGTCATGTGCTGACGAAGGCAAATAAAGCCGAAAATTTCATTTATAACCACGACAGCTTGTTCTTGTGTCTTTTTTCTTTTTGGATATATATATATATATATATATATATATATATATATATAGAGAGAGAGAGAGAGAGAGAGAGAGAGAGAGAGAGAGAGAGAGAGAGAGAGAGAGATCATTATAAGTGTGTAAAGAACACAGAACAAAAACAACAATAACAACAACAAAGACAGTTTAAAAGTCTGACAAGGTATTATCGAATGGTTGATTGCACCAATCTTTAATTACTTTGGAAGTAGCGATCTGTGTCATGTACACATGTAGTTATCTCTATGTGTATGTCCCAGTGGATACTGGTTTTGACAATGTGTATAGTGTACGTAACTTGCCCTTGCCAACGTGGACACAACTTCATTTTTTCTGTTTTCTGTTTTCTTTTTTCTTGATATAAATTCCTGTCTGTCATCCCCTTCTCTGTCCCCTCCCTTCGTCCAGTGTTGGCAGCTTTTCATTGAGGTTTTTCTCTGGCACTGAAGAACACAGGAAGCCCCGGATTTAACGTGGTGCTTTGGTCTGAGGGACGGAACATGTTTTCCTCAGATGCTAGTCGAGAGTTTGTACACAGTGTGTGTCCCTGATCTGGCTGCTCGAATGATTTCCTGGTAAAATGGAAGGGGTCTCTAGTGAAGCAGTCCCCCCTCCCCTCCTTCTCGCTGAGTCTGCTTTGCTGAGGGCGCTGTCCTGTGGTTTTAGGTCTTCCCAGAGCTTCTTTAGGCCTTTCTTTCCAGCTTCTTAGGAAGCCTTCATCTGTTTCTTCAGGTTCCTTTTCCTCCTCCAGTTACTATCGGTCTCTCATTGGCGTCACGATTTCTGAGGAGTAGCTTGCTCTTTTTTTTTTTTTCCATCTGCGTACCAACAGGTTGCTTACACAGTGTCTCCGAATGTGGCTAGTTTGAGCTGCAGTGCGGTTTTTTCCTATCGGCAGATCCAGTTTGTAAACTATTTCTTTTCATTTAGTTTCTCCTATTTCTCGTTTCTACTTAAGGGTCGCAAGAAACGTTTCTAGCATTTGGTGTTGAGAGCCTATACAGATTCCACATCTCAATATTCAGCGTGGATGTTTTTGGCACATTAGTTTGAATCCTGGCCTTCGTTTTCTGATGTCTCGTCTGCTGATGCGATGCAGTGCTGTTGATTCATTTCCAGTCGTAATTAGGCTTGCGCCGGTCAATTAATCATGTTCGGGGTCCCTTTCGACGAATCACAGGAGCACCGTTCGTTTTTGGTACTGACGGCAAGTTGAAGAAAGGCAAGATTGGAAGCCAGTCCACTGAGCCGGTAAACCTGGTCTTTTCCACTGTTATCTCCACTTTCACGGACATCCTCTCGACAATTTATCGAAGTCAACAGAGTAGCCATGTGTCAGTAGACAGAAACGCTAGTGTGAGAGCTTGACTGCAGAAGGTCTTCTGAAATACACCCCGTGCCTTTCCCTTCTCCAGTGACAAGTATTTTGGCCCTGAACTCCTTAGTGGGCCAGGCCACATCCAGATCATGACTCCCAGATGCCATTTTGCTGCCAGAACTTTTTCCCCCGGTACTGCCGGAATTCGAACTAGCAACTTTCCGGATAGGTGGGCGCCTCATGGCATTTCTTTTCGGACGGGATGTCTGTCCAAATCGCTACTGGACACCAGTTCAAATCTGGGACATCTAAGCCTTATGAAGTCTACATTCGTTCTCCCGTGGCCAAACCTAGCTTGAACTCTTTTCAATTGCCTCTCCCATTGCCCTTGGGAGTCTAGTCTCTGCTCACCAGAAATCCGGAGCTGCTTCATGAGTTCATTGGCAGAGTGACCTACAAATCCCATCGCTCCATCTTCTGTGGCTTTTGGCTCAAGCCAGATTCTCTCAAGCTGCTAGACGGCATTCATTTCAGTTGTGTAGATGTGAGCTCACTCCATTCTGCTTATATTTGGCACAGTAAGTTCAATCAGAATCAGTTTTTTGTGACCCTGAGTGGAGTACAATATCCGGTCTCATTCCACTCTTCCCGGTGATCTCTGGATGCATGTCCCATCCAGGAAGGTCTGCTGTGCGGGTGCACAGTGCGGGGTGCACAGTGCGCGGTGCACAGTGCGGAGAGCACAGTGCGGGGTGCACAGTGCAGAGAGCACAGTGCAGAGAGCACAGTGCGGGGTGCACAGTGCGGGGTGCACAGTGCGGAGAGCACAGTGCGGGGTGCACAGTGCGGGGTGCACAGTGCGGGTGCACAGTGCAGAGAGCACAGTGCAGAGAGCACAGTGCAGAGAGCACAGTGCGGGGTGCACAGTGCGGGGGGTGCACAGTGCGGGGTGCACAGTGCAGAGAGCACAGTGCAGAGAGCACAGTGCGGGGTGCACAGTGCGGGGTGCACAGTGCGGGGTGCACAGTGCGGGGTGCACAGCGCAGAGCGCAGTGCGGAGAGCACAGTGCGGGGTGCACAGTGCGGGGTGCACAGTTCGGGGTGCACAGTGCGGGGTGCACAGTTCGGGGTGCACAGTGCGGAGAGCGCAGTGCGGAGAGCGCAGTGCGGAGAGCACAGTGCGGGGTGCGCAGTGCGGGGTGCACAGTGCGGGGTGCACAGTTCGGGGTGCACAGTGCGGGGTGCACAGTTCGGGGTGCACAGTGCGGAGACCGCAGTGCGGAGAGCGCAGTGCGGAGAGCACAGTGCGGGGTGCACAGTGCGGAGAGCGCAGTGCGGTGCGGAGAGCGCAGTGCGGAGAGCACAGTGCGGAGAGCGCAGTGCGGGGTGCACAGTGCGGGGTGCGCAGTGCGGGGTGCGCAGTGCGGAGAGCACAGTGCGGAGAGCACAGCACACCTTCCTGGATGTCACAGCTGTTCCAGACCATAATTTGGGGTCTGATGCTGTGTAGAACATCACTGGTGGAGTTTCTGGTGGTGCAATACTGACTGCATGGACGATCTCTTTGATCACTTGGTTGTGTCCTCCTGGTGCCTTCCCTGAGTTAGCGCTGCTTTACATGATGGGCATGTTCCACTGCCTTGACACAGCGGACCTGGGGAAAAGGGGAAGGGAGGGGGGGGGGGGGGGGGGGGGCAGATGGGTTGGAAGAAGAGTGAGGGGGGCATCTGATTTTTCCGATTTCACGAGCTTTGAATACAGGGCAGAAGGTCATACACAGACTGAGGACGAAGCTGATCTCAGGAGGTGCCATGTGCTATATTTCGTTCCAACTGAGATTTCGTTGGAGTGCTTTTTTCCACTGCTCCTATTGGCCAATGTTGGATTGCCTTCTGGATTCTCTACGCATCCCTTCTTTCTTCAATTCCTTTATCACCACGTCTCTCTTTATCCGTTTGCCTTGACCATCACTTCATTTCTGTCGACCACGGCTCCTCTGTTTCTGGTACATGTTCTGCTATTTCTTTAATTTTGAGGTTTTCTTTTGCCATGCCCGGTGCCTCCTGGACTTTACGATATCTGCCAATTTCTAGGTTGGAATAGATTGATCTCACAGCCAATGTCTAGCTGGGAATAGATTGATCTCATAGCTAATGTCTAGCTGGAATAGATTGACCTCACAGCTAATGTCTAGCTTCGAATAGATTGATCTCACAGCCAATCTCTAGCTTGGAATAGATTGATCTTACAGCTAATGTCCAGCTTGGAATAGATTGATCTTACAGCTAATGTCCAGCTTGGAATAGATTGATCTTACAGCTAATGTCCAGCTTGGAATAGATTGATCTCACAATCTTTAGCTTGGAATAGATTGATCTTACAGCTAATGTCTAGCTTGGAATAGATTGATCTCACAATCTTTAGCTTGAAATAGATTGATCTCACAGCCCAATCTCTAGCTTGGAATAGATTGATCTCACAGCTAATGTCCAGCTTGGAATAGATTGATCTCACAGCCTTGAGACTTCCAGCCTTGCTTCATTCACTTTGTCCTGTTTGAGAATGGATTTCAGGGGTAGCTTCAAGTTTATTCGGCAATATGAGAGCGTAACGTCAGGGAACCTGATGAGGCACCGAGCTATTTCATTGTGTATTTGATGATTTTGCTCTCCAGTGATTCCACTGCACTAGCACTGATATCGTACAACAGATGTGTATGCACATGAAACGAAATTGTAACTTGAAATGTGTGCAGCAGAAATGTACTTGCGTTTTCTGGTATATAAATGAACACCAATTTCAACTAAAGATTGCCCTTGGCTCTAAAAGCAATGGGGAGGGAGGGGAAGGGGAGAAAGAAGGGGAGGGGAGGAAGGAAGGGAGGGGGGGGAAGGATGGGTGAGTGGGGGATCTCTTATAACTTTGCAAAACTATGTACACAGCGATTGTGTTTTTTTGCGCAAAGAGAAGGGACACACTGCTCGATTGCATCACTTTATTGTTATATTCATTTCTGAAAGTGCTTCACAATTTTACTGAAATAAAAAGTCACTGCAATCATAGAAATCCTTAACGCGACACGGTCAGTTCATTGTTTGTTGTTGTTGTGGGTGGTGGTGGTGGTGGTGGTGGTGGTGGTGGTGGTGGTGGTGGTGGTGTGGTGTAATTAATTTCAACGATTCTGTACGTAAGGAAGCATAGACTTCTGATGAGAAAGCTTTGAAACCCTGTCACTGACTTAACATTACATGTTGTGTGTTAACAATGATGTCTGTAGCCGTTGCAGCATATGATTTGGGGCTTTGGCTTTTCTTTGATTTTGTTAGTCCAGTGCACAGTCTCTCTTCTTCATAGTCCACTTTCCCTTTTTCGTGCGATATCAACGTGTTGATGTTATTGTGTGATGGTAACAGTCACGGTCATTGTAAGCACTTACCGCACTCTGCCCAGCTCAGCGCCAACAAAGAAACTTTCTTTCTCCAATCTTGCAGTTATCTCCTCACTTTTCAGATGTGAACAGGCCTACACTTATGGCCCCGTTTCTTACTGTTTTCTTCCATGTCTTCTTCTGCCTCCATCACCAGTAGCCGGCTGTCTTTTCACAGCGACGACCACTTAGGATGGCAAACCACATAGGATGGCAAACCACTCAGGATGGCAAACCACATAGGATGGCAAACCACTCAGGATGGCAAACCACATAGGATGGCAAACCACTCAGGATGGCAAACCACATAGGATGGCAAACCACATAGGATGGTCAAACCACATAGGATGGCAAACCACTCAGGATGGCAAACCACTCAGGATGGCAAACCACATAGGATGGCAAACCACTCAGGATGGCAAACGACATAGGATGGCAAACCACTCAGGATGTGAAAACACATAGGATGGCAAACCACATAGGATGGCAAACCACTCAGGATGGCAAACCACATAGGATGGCAAACCACTTAGGATGGCAACCACTTAGGATAGCAAACCACTTAGGATGGCAAAACACATAGGATAGCAAACCGCATAGGATGGCAAACCACTCAGGATGGCAACCACTTAGGATGGCAAAGCTATCTGACAGTGGTGGACAGCGCGGGGGGGGGGGGGGGGGGGGGGATGAAGGGTTGGGGGCAGCCAGAGAGAGTAATGTAACGATGTCAGTTCCTGCCTATGAAAGACTGTCAGTGGAAATAGAAAGAGGGGGTACTTAGCTTTCCTTGCTGCAGAAGTCATGACATGTACTACACAGACCCTGCAAAAAACCCACTACTGCCAATCCGTGAATTGTTTCACTGGACAGGATCCTGCAGCTTCTTACTCCTGGCATTGCTAAGCACTGACAGGTGCATCGTTCTGCGACACATCTGGCATGAGTTCTCACCAGCCAGTGGCAGGCGAGAAAGAGTTCAGCATCTGTTCTAATGCAAAAGGATAAAATGTTCAGTAGTTTTTAAAGGCCGTAAGGGAAGTCAACTCCGGAGTTCACTGTGGAAAGCGGAGTTTGTCTCTCTCCTTCCGCCGTTTCATTCTTGCGGCTGGGTGGACAGAGAGGGTCTTCACGCCGTAAACATTCCAGCCCACGAGTGGTTCGAACCTATGACTGTCCGCTTTACAGCCACAAACTTCAGCCTTACGACTGTGGGCCGCCCTGGTTGGTTGTTTATGCTTGCTTCATTCAGCATGTTGTTTCTAGTGTGTATCAAATCAATGTTGGAAGTTGTTGTTGGGGGGGGGGGGTGCTATGTGGTACAGAATGTGACTGTTGCGTGTGGAAATTACTTTCAGCTGAGTGAGGTGAAGGCAGGAGGGGCCACGGCTTTTCCCCACTTGAACATCACTGTCCAGCCAGAAATTGTGAGTAGAATCATGTGTGCAGAAACTGCCTGTAAGAGAGAGAGAGAGTAAATGGCAGTGCGCGCGCGCGCGCGCACACACACACACACACACACACACACACACACACTCTCTCTCTCTCTCTCTCTCTCTCTCTCTCTCTCTCTCTGTCACACACGCACGCACACGAAGCACGTACGCACTGAGACAGACAAAGACAGAAACTGAGACACAGGAGGGGACAAGGTTGGGAGGGAACTTTTGGGGTACTGGGAAAAAAGAGGGAGTAGGGGAGGAGGGACCTATCTTGTTAGAACTTGCACGATCCAGAGTAATGAAACACGACGCATTTCCTTCTATTTTTTTGATAGCGTTTGTAGACCAACGCCATTATTTTATTATTTATTTATTTATCTATCTATTTCTCTATCAACTTATTATTTACTTATTCATTCATTCATCTATTTCTTTGGCTGCTTTTTCCTGTTTTTATAAAACAAAGTTGGTGGATCTAGCAGAAGTAAAAATGACGACAGCAGTGGGAATGATGATGTTGATAAACGAAGAAAAAAAATGATGATGCTAAACAGTCTTACCAACAGAACTACCTTGTAATGTGTTACTTACGCTGTGCGTGATCTTCGTTACTTAAGCTGTGCGTGATCTTCGTTATTTAAGATTTATTTCATTCAGCGTCACGGCACTTTCTGTCTCTCGCAGACGATCAGAACCTGACGGTAGGCCCACCCAAATCTCCGCGCCAGATCTCCCGGTATCTCCCCAAATCTTCCTTTGTAAAAAAAAAAGTGTAAAGTTAAGTCTCGCAGAGATTTATGCCCCAAGCTGACTGCAAAGACCTCCAAGAAAAAAGTGCGGAAAGCAGTAAACGAAATTAAAACTGTGTATTTCTAATCAACTATCCCCTCTGTGTCACCTGTGATTTACGTGCCTGTAACTGTCAATTCTAATCAACTACCCCCTCTGTAATATCTGTATTTTACGTGTCTGTAATTGTGTCATTTCTAATAGGCCTATAGGGACTGCACGTGCCTACAACTACTCCCTCTATAACATCTGCGATGTACGTACATGTGTTATTTCTCAGATCTGTGACTGGTTCACCTGTTGGATCTGTGGTATGCTTACATGCTGCAGGTTCAGCGGTCACATCAGTTGTATACTTAACTGTAACCGTTTAATTTATTAGATCTGTAATGCACTTGCATACGAATTTCATCTCTCAGATCTGTAATGTGTCTACCTGTAAAAGTGTCGTCTTTTAATCTGCATGTGCTTACTGTAAAAGCGTCATTAGTTCATCTGAAAAGTTTTTTTTTCTTTCTTGTGGTTACGTCGTCTGTCATAAGCCTGATGGACTTATTTGTAACAGCGTCAACTGTCATATATCTGAAGCATTTGCTTTTAACAGCATCAGTTGTCATATATCTGATGTATTTGTTGTAGTAGCGTCATCTCTGTTATAAGCCAAATTAGTAACTTGCAATAGCATGATCTGGCAAATATGTATATACATGAAACAGGGGTCATCTGTCATTTTCTTTCATTCTAACAGCGTTATTTGTCACATGTCTGTAATAAATGCACTTGTAATGTCAGTATCATCTATCATATGTCTGATGTATTTTTATAACAGCGTCATTTGTAACGTATCTGAATAATTATCACTTGCAAAAATGTCACCTGTCATATCTACTGCATTTATCTGTAACATCGATATCTGTCTTATCTGTATTGCTTCTAACAGCATCAGCTGTCAGCTGTCTGTAGTTTCTGTGACAACTGTATTGTAAATGTTTTCAGCACTGTCATTTACCATATCTGACATACACTTTCCTGTAACAAAGTCATATGTCTATCCGAAATGTACTTGTCTTCAACACAGTCGTCTGTTACGTTCCTATGTTCATTCCCGCAATAACATCATCTATCAATCTCTAGTGTACATCCATGTAGCAACGTCAATTTCTTATGTACTTTCCTGTAACAGCACACACACACACACACACACACACACACACACACACACACACACACACACACACACACAGATTTCTATATCCGTCTGTCTGTCTCTCTGTCTGTCTCTCTGTCTTACAGATTCATCTGTCATAAGCCAAATAATTTACTTGCATTAGCACATGTTTTTTGGAGAAGCATTCTTTTAGAGTTTTGGGACTTGCATGATGTGAGACATAACCATTTTACACAACAGACTCCATGAAAACCTCGGTGAGAGATGTTGCACCTGATGCGATCTTTGAATTTTTCTGAAAGAGATCAACATTTTTCATCTGATCTGGGATTTTATAGTAGAAAATATTTTAACAAAATTTCCGATGTGTTTTTAGAAGGTGTATTTTAAAGGGTTGTGTGAATGAATGACTTAAGAGTTGACTTCAACGTGGTGACAGCCCTGATATTACTCTTTGCTGGACTATAAGCAACATTACCTTACTTACTATCTGTCTGTCTGTTTGTCTATCGATATGTATGTATGTATGTATGTATGTATGTATGTATGTATGTATGTATGTATGTATGTATGTATGTATGTTTGTATGTATGTATGTATGTATCGATCTGTCCATCTAGCTTTAGCTTTGTTAAGTTGGAAGCTGCTTTAGTTAATACACAGAATGACTTAGCACGCAGAGGGGGTCGGTCATGGATACTGTTCTCGTTTCACCTTTGTCTCTACCCTTCCCACCCATCTATAACACCACGCCCAAACTCTTCTCCTTTCGCCTTTGTCTGCCCTTCCCACCATCTGTAACACCACGCCCAAACTCTTCTCCTTTCGCCTTTGTCTGCCCTTCCCACCATCTATAACACCACGCCCAAACTCTTCTCTTTTCGCCTTTGTCTGCCCTTCCCACCATCTGTATCACCACGCCCAAACTCTTCTCTTTTCGCCTTTGTCTACCCTTCCTACCATCTGTAACACCACGCCCAAACTCTTCTCTTTTCACCTTTGTCTACCCTTCCTACCATCTGTAACACCACGCCCAAACTGTTCTCATTTCATTGTCTACCCTTCCCACCATCTGTAACACCACACCCCAAATCACGCAACCACATAAATACAAGGTATGGCCGAGAGATGGCGGAGGGGGATCTTTTGGGCAGACTTAGCCACTAAAGAAAGACTGAATCTGATATTTATCTCAGTCCTTCTTGTCGTCTGTCTTCCGTTTCATACTCAAACGGTTTGTGCCAGGGCGTCCCTCCACATCTCTCAGCTGGCTGTGCAGCTGTGTATCTCTGGCACGGTTTGTGCCAGGGTGTCCCTCCACATCTCTGAGCTGGCTGTCCAGCTGTATCTCTGGCACGGTTGTGCCAGGGTGTCCCTCCACATCTCTCAGCTGGCTGTCCAGCTGTATCTCTGGCACGGTTTGTGCCAGGGCGTTCCTCCACATCTCTCAGCTGGCTGTGCAGCTGTATCTCTGGCACTGTTTCAGGGCAAGGCGTTGCTCTGGTACAACACCGACTCACGAGGACAGCCGGAAAGGGACGTCATCCATGCTGGCTGCACTTTGCTGTTGGAGCCAAGTGGGGTAGGTTTGTTTCCTTGTATGCGGCTTCGACTTCACAGACCGTGTGCTTGTTGTTTGGTGAACACATCAAAGCTGTCAGACCGTGTGCTTGTTGTTTGGTGAACACATCAAAGCTGTCAGACCGTGTGCTTGTTGTTTGGTGGTGAACACATCAAAGCTGTCAGGCCGTGTGCTTGTTGTTTGGTGAACACATCAAAGCTGTCAGGCCGTGTGCTTGTTGTTGTTTGGTGAACACATCAAAGCTGTCAGGCCGTGTGCTTGTTGTTTGGTGAACACATCAAAGCTGTCAGACCGTGTGCTTGTTGTTTGGTGAACACATCCAATCAGCCCTGGAACGAGCCAAGTCAATTCCAAGATGCCAAGCTCTCAAAAGCAAAGAAGCGGATGCTGCAGAGACGGACCGATGCATACTGACTTTGACCTATCACCCACACAACATACCCGTGAAAAACATTCTATGTCGCAACTTCTCGATCCTTAGGAACGATCCGACACTGAAAGATACATTCCACCAACCTCCACGTGTGGCTTTCAAGAGAGACAAAAGCCTTGGTGACCATCTTGTGCATGCTGGCTTCCATTCTACGCACCCCTCTGCTCAAGCTGGCAATTCCCTTTGCAAAAACTAAATGTAAAACCTGTACTTTTATTAACCCTGCAACAACTATTCAAGGCCCATCAGATCATAAGTTTCAGGTGAATCCCATTTCACATGCCAAAGTCAAAATGTTGTCTATGTCCTGATCTGTACCTTGTGTGCCATGATGTATGTAGGAGAAAACGGACAGATCACTCAATGATCGCTTCAAAGAACACAGGGACGACATCCTGACAGGAAAAGATACACCAGTGGCAAACCACTTTACTTCTGAACACCATAACCTGTCGCACATCAGAGTGGCAGCGCTTTGGCGCAGTGGACAAAAAGAGGGCCAATACCGCAAATTCATGGAAAGCCAGCTAATACAACGCCTTGGCACTTTGAGTCCGTATGGACTCAATGTCAGGGTTATCTCAAGCTGCAACCCCCCCCCCCCCCCCTTCACCCCTACTGCTCCCACCCCTCCCCTCCCCATGTTCTATACTATGTTCTATACCATGTTTTCCCTTACCACCACCCCTCCCCTTTCTCTGTAAACCACCACCCAGATGGTCCTCTCCCTCCCACCTTTCCCCAACCATTCTTTGCCCCACCCCCTTTTGTTGACCATATTAACACAGTTCACCTTCCCCCCCCCCCCCCCCCCCCCACCTTTTTGGCTGAACTGTGGTCACAAGAAACCTGCCAGCTTCCTCTACAACCTCAACACTTCACTTGGTGACCAAGTGCTTACAGCACGAAACGTCTTCGTGACCAAGTGCTTACAGCACGAAACGTTGAAGGGTTCTCTGAAAGGTACCTTTTTTCTTTACCTATATGCTCTGTTGTAAACGTGTGATCAGACAGTTCATGTTGGTTGAAAGAAAGAATAGCGGAATACAGAGGTGACATTGAGTTCCAAGAGAAAAAGCCAGTAATGGGACACTTCCTTCAGCACTACCTTGCCAAGTTACTGCAATTTAATTCATAAGAAAAACTGAAGAGTTATTTGACTGAACTTGTTTCGCGTTCTGCGACTGTTTCCTACCCTTTGTTTAAACTCTGCTCAAAATCTGAACAACAGTGGAGACTGATGATTATGGCAGAGATATTTACGCTAGTCTAATCCTTTGTTGGCTGAGATCTCACACTTTTCTGAAAGCCCAACGGCAAGTGTGTTAACTCGACAAGCCGGACTCTCAGCTACTTAACTACAGGCCAGGTCCTGTTTGTTCTAGAATCTAGGTCCCTATCTACTCTGGGCATGCCTGGTGTGAAGAAACACCACAGCCCAGCCATTGCAGGTCCATAGAAGTGGATCAGTCACCAGCAACAAGAGAGAGATCAACTATCCTCCCTGACATCAGATAAGTTCTGATATGCCAAAGGGACTCCAGCTCAACTCATCCAGACTTTCCCTCTCTGAATGGTGAAACAGTGGGAATCAAAACTCAGCTTGAACTGGTGTTGTGAAATTGAATATTTCAGCCTTGTATAAGCAAGTAAAGTTGATGTGTAAAAGTGCACTAAACTTGTGTCAGTTCTTTGTTTGTTCAATCAGTATGGGAATGTTTGAACTTCTCTCTAAGTCTGTCTCTCGGAGCTACAAGTACTTTTAAGAGTACAAGGCTAAGTGAAATTATTCCTGAGCCATTTTTGAGTAGTTTTAACAGTCCCGAGAAAAATAAAAATTTCTTTCGGTGATTAGTACAGGAAAGGTGCTCCTTCCATCACTAGTAAGAGAGAGGGTGGGGGTGAAAAATTTAACGTAATTCTCATAGAGAAAATATTCCAAGTCCAAGGGTAGGCCATACCGACCCACTCCCAACTCTCCTAACAAAACAAAACCAATCTTTCGGGTGTTCCTTCATTTCAGTGCTAATGAACAATTGTTAACATATTGTCTTGCGTTCAGATACACTACTCACATGGCAGTGACTCAGGCCCATGTCATCTTAAGACTTTTTTTTTTTAATTTCGTATCACCATCTTTAACACACGAGCATTCGTAAGTGTTACTCAGAAACGAGAGCACACTGTTTGTCACAATCGCATATAGACGAGTCAGTAATGTATTTGGCTGATGTACCAGTCTTGTGTATTGGCTCGTGATGTGTGTGTGTGTGTGAGTGTGTGTGTGTGTGTGTGTGTGTGTGTGTGTGTGTGTGTGTGTGTGTGTGTGTGTGTGTGTGTGTGTGTGTGATTATACAAAAAGGGGATTCAAGAGAAGAGTTTATGACTGTATATGTACACATTTTCTTTATTCAATTACGTTTTACCAAATGAAACAGTACGAGTACGTGACATTCCCAGAGCACACAGTGTTTGTTGAAACAGTGCCCTGAACAGTGTTGCTGATGAGTTTCATGTTATCACGGAGTGTCCCACTTTATACACAGAACATCGTTGTTTCATAGGCAGGCTATCTCTTTCACTCTCTCAGTTGTTTTCAACGAATAAACGAATTTCATTAGGACATAGTGAAAATCATGAAAACTTTAAATGTTGCACACACACTTTTACTCTATGAAATGGTCACAGTTACTGGACCTTATCTCATGTTGACTCTCATATTGTTCATTTCATATTTTTATTTTTCTACACCCCAGGAAATTACATCTTAAATTTTTAATCTGGAATCTGTGTGTTAAGACACATGAGGGTCAGTAAGGTAATTGGAACCAGGATAATGAACTTTGATGACCATTTGATTGTGTGTTGTTCTTCAATTTAACGTCTTCCCACTTAACGTGATTACAAACAGATTGTGTAATGATGTGTGTGCGCGCGCGCGCGTGTGTGTGTGTATGTGTGTGTGTGTGTGTGTGCGCGTCTGTGTGTGTGTGTGTGTGTGTGTGTGTGTGCGCGCGCTTGCGCGCGCGTGTGTGTATGTGTGTGTGTGTGCGCGCGTGCACATGTGTGTCTATGTGTGTGTGTGTGTGTGTGTGTGCGTGTGTGTGTGTGTGTGTGTGTGTGTGTGTGTGTGTGTGTGTGTGTAAGTAATTTCTTTTGTATATGAGGGGTTGTTGAATGTTAAAGATATAATCCTACTGGGCTGCATAATAAATGTGGGCATAACGAACAAAGAAAAGCAATTATTTAACATTTTAGGTAATGTCAGTGGTGTCGATCTATCATGTGAAATATTAGTACCAGTCTTGTGCAAAGTATTCTTTGCTCTTGGACAATCTAGTAATAAGTGACTTACACTAAGAATTTCCCCACATACGCATTTAACATTTTTGCTGTATTTGGTTCGAAATGAATTTCAACGCATCCTGTGAAGCAAGGTTACTACCTCTCTTGATATCGGACTCTCGAATCTGTCTTTATTGAGTCAATTGACAATTGTCTTATTGACAATCTGAGTCTTTCAATAACCTTTTGAAACTGTTAAAGGATGTTTTATTAATCAAAGTATAACATTCTGAGAGATCTAACGGAATGTTCAGTGCAGCGTGCCTTCAATATTTCGAGCTGCTCTCCGAACAGCTTGATCAACTTTCTCATTTGTTGAGATTCCACAATGTGAGGTCACCCAACAGAAAGTCACATTTATTCTTTCTATCGAAAAGAGATGTTACGTAATTAATTTCTGTAATAGTCGTACCACGAATCTTTGGATTTAGATTGTATGGCAGAAAGAGGTGGCTTTGAATCACTGCACAGTAAAAGTGGACAATTTTCTATGGAAGAATTTAAAACATACTTGAGGGACATTAGAACAGCAACTAATTCTGCAGTAAAAATTGACAAGTGTATGCCAAGATAATATGATTTCTCTCCTTTTAATTTTGGTATTATAAAAGCTGCTCCTGTTCTATGGTCATCTAACACTGAGCCATCTGTAAGAATTTGAAGATGATCCTTATATTGATTTTCCAAATGAGAATTTACATACTATTTTAAGAGATATGGTGGATCGTTTCTGTTCAGTTCAGTATAGTGCAGTTTGTGTCATAATTTGCTTTGGTTTGTTTCCATTTGGGAATGGTGGAAAGGACGAGTTGACAGCTATTTTACTTTGGTTAATGTTTTTTTTTTTTTTTTTTAGTAGAGTAGATGTGTATGACTGAATAGCTTTATGTCTTTTGCTCTTTAAAAGCAAAATCTGTCTCTGAATTGAGAGAAACTTCATCTGTACAGAAACTTTTCTGTGAAAGGCTCTTTAAAACAAATTTAGAGGAGGACACTTTTCGAAACTCGTTCAAAGGTAAGATTCCAATTTCATTATAAGTCCCAGTGTTACATGTATGTGTGAGAACTCCAAGAGCAAGTTTATATGCTTTGCAATCTACACTTTGTACCTTATTATGTAGATGCTGTTGAGCACTGAAGACTTCTTGAGCATGAATCAATCTAGACTGCACAAGAGCAGAATATCGGATC
>JADBJO010001717.1:162500-172500 GCA_016801955.1 Conus betulinus | reverse complement strand
AAAAGTGTCTTCACTGAAGTCTGTCTCACTGTGTATTATTCATTACTTGTGAAGACTCTAGCATTCAGGCGGACTTGAAATGATTGAGTAAGCATACACACAAATATGTACACATATACCCTATATACGTGTGCTCACAAAACCCCACAAATTACACACACACACACACACACACACACACACACACACACACACACACACACACACACACACACACACACACACAAACACACACACACACAAACGCGTACACATGCCTGCGCCGCGCACACACACACGTGCACACACACACACACACACACACACACACACACACAACGTACACATGCCTGCGCGCGCGCGCGCACACACACACACACATACACACACACAAAATCGTAGGTAGGCACTCAAGGTCTGACTAGCGCGTTAGGCTAATGCGTAGGTCAGACATCCGCTGAGTCGTAGCCACGAGACCGCCCCCCCCCCCCCCCCCCCGTCTCATCTCTTGCTGTTGATTCATTTATCCATCAGCTTCAAATCATGCGTAGTGTGGTCTCAAAACTTAGCGGATGTGGTGTAGGGTATATGGACTAGTCCGCACGCAGTGACGCCTCCTTGATGAAACTGAAACTGAAACTGAAATAATCCCTACTTGGGTGAAAGCGTGTTGTTGAGTTTCGCCGATGTCTCCGGTAAATGACCGGAACACATGTCCGACATGCCAGGCCTATATTTAGCACTTTAAATTGATGTTGTAAACACGCCAAATACATATTTGCATCAAAAGAATTCTATTGCTTTTATTTCTTTGTGTTTATTTACATTTTATCACTTTGTTTAGATGTTAATGTAAGGTTTGGCTTGATTCTCTCTGCTTTTTAGTTGTTGTCGGGGCACATATGCCTGAGTCTAGGGCCGTTTGGCTGAGTTTTATTATGGAAACCCCCCCCCCCCCCCCCCCTCCGTCCCTGTGTCCTTTCCCCACCCCACTTCCTCCCTTCTGCTCCTCCATGCCTCCATGTCTGTTTGTGCTGGACTTCAGTGAAGACTTTTTGACCCCAACCACGTTTGCATTGTCTGTGTCTGTTTGTCTGCTGGACTTCAGTGAAGACTTTTTGACCCCAACCACGTTTGCATTGTCTGTGTCTGTTTGTCTGCTGGACTTCAGTGAAGACTTTTTGACCCCAACCACGTTTGCATTGTCTGTGTCTGTTTGTCTGCTGGACTTCAGTGAAGACTTTTTGACCCCAACCACGTTTGCATTGTCTGTGTCTGTTTGTCTGCTGGACTTCAGTGAAGACTTTTTGACCCCAACCACGTTTGCATTGTCTGTGTCTGTTTGTCTGCTGGACTTCAATGAAGACTTTTTGACCCCAACCACGTTTGCATTGTCTGTGTCTGTTTGTCTGCTGGACTTCAATGAAGACTTTTGACCCCAACCACGTTTGCATTGTCTGTGTCTGTTTGTCTGCTGGACTTCAGTGAAGACTTTTTGACCCCAACCACGTTTGCATTGTCTGTGTCTGTTTGTCTGCTGGACTTCAATGAAGACTTTTTGACCCCAACCACGTTTGCATCGTCTATGTCTGATTGTCTGCTGGACTTCAATGAAGACTTTTGACCCCAACCACGTTTCCATGTCTGTTTGTCTGCTGGACTTCAATGAAGACTTTTTGACCCCAACCACGTTTGCATTGTCTATGTCTGTTTGTCTGCTGGACTTCAATGAAGACTTTTTGACCCCAACCACGTTTGCATTGTCTGTGTATGTGTTGTCTGTTCAATCTTTCCTCAGCCCAACCAACGGCGCAGTAAGACAAAAGAGTTCAAGTCAAAACTCTTTCCATCCCCGTCACTGTCACATGACATGATTCTTGTTCACCCTTCAGAGCCAGACATACTCTGAGATCTTTTTTTTTCATGTGATCGGATGGAATCCGATAGCGCACTGAACACTGACCACAGGAGACCAGACCTGACAGACTGAACTCTGACCAAAAGACCATATCTGACAGGGCACTGAACTCTGACCACAAAAGACCATATCTGATAGGGACTGAACTCTGACTGATAGAACTGAAAGGGCGCTGAACTTCGGCCAAAAGGGCTGGTGGCATAGGAGGAAAGACAACTTCCAGTCTGACATCTGAAATTTGTCAGATTTTTTGACCTGATGGAATATTCTTAAGCAACTTCATAGGATTTTCAGGTGTGAAATACAAATTTGAAACTTTAGATTTTGGTACGTGTTTCAAGTTCTAGTTTCATGGAGTTCCTTTTGCAGTTGAAGATATAAGATTTATTTATATTTCTCGGCAAAGCGGAAAAAATTGTGCCGTCAGCATATAACGTAAGAGACATCTATAAGTACTCAATTTTTGTAAGTTCAGGTTACACTGAAGACTAGAACCAGAGTAAGATCTATCGATAAGATGTGATGAAGATCATTTAGAAATGGTGTAAAGAAGACAGTTTGTGTTCTTGCCGAACGCCTGTGACACTTCTCCATGACTCAGTTTTCCCCATCAAAGAAAATCAAGTCTGAAGTGTCTTGCCAGAAATACCGTGCTTTTTTCAGTTGTTGGTACGTTTTCCTGTGGAGACACAGTCACACTTAATCCCATGTCACTTTTTGCAGATGCGGGCCTAGTGCGTCTAAAAGATTGATTTTGGTGTGGTTAGAACATTTTCAATGTGTTTTGTTGTCTGAAGCAGTGTCAGTCTAGATTCAATATTTCAGAAGACTGCTTACTCAGTGCGCACGCGAGCAGGCTGGCTTTCAGCTTTTTACTGACGGCAGCCCACGCTCTTTGTCCGCCAGTTAGTAATACCGACTCTAGAGGGATACAGTATCCGCTAGACATCACACACACACACACACACACACACACACACACACACACACACACACACAGAGAGAGAGAGAGAGAGAGAGAGAGAGCGAGTGTGCAAAGGTGATTACTATGACCTGGTCAAGTTGTCCAGCCTGCGTTCAACTTTCCCATTTTGACGCGCTGTCAGTTCTCTGTCATCGCCCATGTAGCTAGGATATGGATTTGCTTTCCCAAAATAAAACTCAATGAATTACACACAAACTAGTTCGACACAAAAATATATCAGGTGACTTATATTAATTCGCAAGGAGGTCTTAGGCGAAAACATGGAGATTAATGACAGTAAAACTTCACTACCTCAAAGGTTCCATTGATCTCTCAGCTGATGTATGCAATACCATTGACTCACTTCCTGGTACAAGGTCACAGAATTACTGGTGCTAATCGTTCCATGTGAGCAGCGTGCCTCCCTGTCCTCTGGCCTGTCAGGGTGTGAGCAGCGAGTCTCCCTGTCCTCTGGCCTGTCAGGGTGTGTCTCCCTGTCCTCTGGCCTGTCAGGGTGTGAGCAGCGTGTCTCCCTGTCCTCTGGCCTGTCAGGGTGTGTCTCCCTGTCCTCTGGCCTGTCAGGGTGAGTCCTCCTATCCTCTGGCCTGTCAGGGTGAGTCCCCCTATCCTCTGGCCTGTCAGGGTGTGTCTCCCCCTGTCCTCTGGCCTGTCAGGGTGTGTCTCCCTGTCCTCTGGCCTGTCAGGGTGTGAGCAGCGTGTCTCCCTGTCCTCTGGCCTGTCAGGGTGTGAGCAGCGTGTCTCCCTGTCCTCTGGCCTGTCAGGGTGAGACTCCCTGTTCTCTGGCCTGTCAGGGTGAGTCCCCCTGTCCTCTGGCCTGTCAGGGTGAGACTCCCTGTTCTCTGGCCTGTCAGGGTGAGTCTCCCTGTCCTCTGGCCTGTCAGGGTGAGTCCCCCTATCCTCTGGCCTGTCAGGGTGAGTCCCCCTATCCTCTGGCCTGTCAGGGTGAGTCCCCCTGTCCTCTGGCCTGTCAGGGTGAGTCTCCCTGTCCTCTGGCCTGTCAGGGTGTGAGCAGCGTGTCTCCCTGTCCTCTGGCCTGTCAGGGTGAGTCCCCCTGTCCTCTGGCCTGTCAGGGCAACACGTGGGCAGCACAAAGACCCGGGTCAACGTACGTAAGACTACATGACCAGCACAATAACCGGCCTTCCTCTCTGCAGGTCACTCACCTCTTTCTTTCACTGGCCTCAGCGGACAGTTGGTCCGCATTTTGTACGTGTCTGCAAGCAGGGCACGGGGAACTAACTGCTAACCCACATTCCTAGACACGCACGGACTGTTATCTGTACAGAGCGCGTTCACCTTTGGAATTGACGGGCTGTGTATTGGCTGTTAAATGACGTAAGGGGATGGAGAGCCTGAGAGATCCCGAGAGGTTGGGAGAGACAGGAGAGGGGGGTGGGGGTGGGGGGGTCTTCTCATCAAATTGAATTGCGAGAAGTAGGAAGATAGACGTCGCTTTTGCAAAAAGCTATAGGTATCGAAATCTATTCATACCAAGGATTCTGCCTCGACACGGACATATATACGCTGTGTGGCTACATATGTTCAAGTGCGTGCGTGCGTGCGTGCGCACTCGCGTGCGTGTGCATGCGTGCGTGCGTGTGTGCGTGCGTGCGTTTGTGTGTGGTGTGTGTGTTGTGTGTGTGCGTGCGCGCATATGTGTCTGTGTGTTGGTGTTAGTGTTAGTGTTAGTGTGTGTGTGTGTGTGTGTGCGTGCGTGCGTGCGTGTGTGTGTGTGTGTGTGTGTGTGTGTGTGTGCGTGCGTGCGTGTGTGTGTGTGTGTGTGTGTGTGGTGTGTGTGTGTGTGTGTGAGAGAGAGAGAGAGAGAGAGAGAGAGAGAGAGAGAGAGAGAGAAAGAATACACGTTTTAATTGTCACGTTAACCTTCAAGGGTGTGTTAATACAAACATCATACCAACAGAGTTAGAGCATGGTGTCAGCGCGCTTGAATGAACTTACAGTCGGAGGTGAGGGGGAGGGACGGAGGAAGGAGGCAAGGAACAGTCTTTGCTTCCATGTGTGTTTAACGTGCCTCTGCTGTGATGGTTTTGGAGACAAGGAAAGGGGTTGGGGAAGAGGGAGGGGGAGGGATGAGAAGAGAAAGGTCAAATTAGTCTTCTTTATGTCGCCTGAAAGAACATTCCATTTGAGCATTCAATGTCCGGACAATTCGCATTTTTCCGCTTCTGCCTGTATTACTTCATGGACACATGACGTATTTGGAATGTATGTATGTGCAACAAACTATGTTTTCAGTCGCACACCTACTTCTTCATTGATGTACATGCTTTGGGAGCAACAGCAGCGGCAGATGTACATGCTTTGGAAGCAACAGCAGCGGCAGATGTACATGCTTTGGAAGCATTAGCAGCGGCAGATGTACATGCTTTGAAAGCAACAGCAGCGGCAGATGTACATGCTTTGGAAGCAACAGCAGCGGCAGATGTACATGCTTTGGGAGCAACAGCAGTGGCAGATCTGGGACCGTCAGGGACTGCCGCAGGCCTGTGTCGTCGCTGATGGCTAACACAAGAGATGGGTCCAGCCTCTGAGGCTTTGCTGTGCAGTCTTTTAGGATGATGGAGACATAGGCCTACCCAGACCAAGTAAGCCTTGGGTGTGGGGGAAATGCCGGAAACAAGAGTGTTCGTCATACAAGACGAGGACAGACAATCAGAAGCACTTGCTCGCTAAAGCTTCAAGTCTTTGTTGACTGTGAGCTGTCCATGTCCCACGTTCAGTGTCATCGGCTTGTGGAGTCTGGTCTTCACTGGCAGACTGATGTGTCATGATGGTTCCAGGGACGTGTTCATCTCTCTTTATGTGGAGCGTTCCACCTCTCTCGGTGTCTGTCCGTTCATCGACATACTGACTACTATTGGTTGATTGAAATTGGTGACCAACACTTCACTCTTTTCTGCGCTCACTTGATGGGTTATTTCAACATGTTTACATATACCTGTCTACAAGTATCAAATCAGATCAATGCAAGACACATTTCACGGACACGAATAATCATTTTCTTTCCAGTAAAAATAAAAACCACACACACACACACACACACACACACACACACACACACACACACACACACACACACACACACACACACACACACACACACACACACACACACACACACACACACACACACACACACACACACATGACTAGGCCTATGTTTTGAAGAGACAATTTTCATCAAAGCATTTTTGTTGTTAATCTTTTCTATCAGAAATGTAATGAAATCATGAGAAAAACAATATTTTTTCCTACATGAAAGAGAGCATCTCTCTCTCTCTCTCTCTCTCTCTCTCTCTCTCTCTCTCCTCTCTCTCTCTCTCTGCGGGTCATTTACCGTCAATTTGCTCGGCATTCATGCTTTGCTTGGTTCCTCCTTGGTTCCTTAAAAAAAAATGGCAAATATAAAAAAAAAAAGCTATGGGTCCAGACAATTTGGATGCATAGATATTTAACCTTGCTCCAACTTATATCGTAGGCTTCTTTGCATTCGTTTATAACTCATGTAATGATTGCAATGGTTGCCTTCTTAAATCCTATTTCGCCGTCTTGTATTCTTCTCTTTTTCGAACACAAATCATCTTTTTACACAAATCCAGTACAAGCACTACAATCCCTTTTCCTCAGACCCAAAACGTTATCTAGTTTCAAAATTGTTCATAAGTGTTATTTTGTCATGCCCATGCTCATTCATAATAATAACGATAACTGGCTTTTTTTTAAAACCAAACTTGAAACTAACATTTCTCTTTGTTCACTCTAGTAGATTAAAGTAAGATGTTTTCTTTTCTTTCAGTTGAAACAAAAGTAAAATCAAAGCAAAGTGTCTCTCTTCGTTTGAACATCTTAAAAAATCGTTTCTTTAAAGGTAATGTCCACCAATGTTTTAAAAGAATAATGTCCACCAAAATGTCATTATCTTTTTTTTCTTGTTATTTGGAGTTGACGTTCATTTGTTTTCTGTTACAACTGACAACTTTCTCTCTTCCATCACATTCCCTCGGTGATTCACTCCGTTGATTCTCTACATGTTTCCCTTCCTTATCAAATCAAATGAAGCAGATACTCCGTTTGATTCTCTACATGTTCCCCTTCCTTATCAAATCAAATGAAGCAGATACTCCGTTCATTCTCTACATGTTTCCCTTCCTTATCAAATCAAATGAAGCTCTGTTGATTCTCTACATGATCAAATCAAATGAAGTTGATTCCGTTCATTCTCTACATGTTCCCCTTCCTTATCAAATCAAATGAGCAGCACATGTTCCCCTTCCTTATCAAATCAAATGAAGCAGATACTAGGGAATGCAAAGATATAAACCATGTTAACTTCAGTAGGGAAACGAAAAAAAATCATTTGAGAAAACAAAGCTTTTAGTTTCACATCACAAAGGACGGAAGAGTTCACTGGGCAATTAAACACAGCAAGCGTGACCCGCACCATGCTCTTTTTTTTATCTTTCTAGTACAGGTAAATAATTATTGAATTAATGATAAGATGTTGTGTGTCGGACACTGGCACCACAATAGTCTGATGATGATCACCACTCAGTATAAGGAAAGACACAAAGCAGAGTGTGAACCAGACATGGGCAATACACACTCTAGAACACACACACACACACACACACACACACACACACACACATACATACACGCGCGCGCGCGTTCGCGCGCGCGCACACGCACGCACGCACGCACGCACGCTCACACACACGTAACTGGGGAACAGAACATCTGGGAATTATTTGCATGATGAATCCAGGTTCCCTGAATCTAACCGTCGCTGACGAAGTCTTAAATTAAAAATGGTCAGGTGCTCTACGATGTCTTCCCGAACGACAAAGGTAACCACGGGAGGAGCTGGTGCTGGGGGTGATGTAGACTGGCTGGTGATCACCAGTGAAGCTGGTGTTGGGGGTGATGTAGACTGGTGATCACCAGTGAAGCTGGTGTTGGGGGTGATGTAGACTGGTGATCACCAGTGAAGCTGGTGTTGGGGGTGATGTAGACTGGTGATCACCAGTGAAGCTGGTGTTGGGGGTGATGTAGACTGGTGATCACCAGTGAAGCTGGTGTTGGGGGTGATGTAGACTGGTGATCACCAGTGAAGCTGGTGTTGGGGGTGATGTAGACTGGTGATCACCAGTGAAGCTGGTGTTGGGGGTGATGTAGACTGGTGATCACCAGTGAAGCTGGTGCTGTGAATGATGTAGACTGGCTGGTCGCTGGTGCTGTGGGTGATGTAGACTGGTCTACGTTGGCGTTAACACCGTTACTGGTACTGGCTGATGGTGTAGAGGTGTCTGGTGCCTCACGTACATATGGTCGTGTGTGCGTGATGTGGCATTTCACCAAACGGCTCTTGTCTGCTGACCGGAGTGCAGCCTGGTTCCCAGTCTTCCCTGCATCTTGGTATGGTTGTGACTTGAATGTGGTAGAGACATTCAGACACCCTCCATGTTGTGCATGAAACTGGACTGTGACATTATCACACATCATCCATGTTGTGACTGAAACTTTAGTGTGGCGTTCAGATACCCCTCCATGTTGGGACTGAAACTTTAGTGTGGCGTTCAGATACCCCTCCATGTTGGGACTGAAACAGGACTGTGCCATTATATGACACCACTGTGTTGTGACTGAAACAGGACTGTGCGTAGCCTTCAACATCTGTGAGCAGAGTGCACCGCGATGAAAAAAAAAAAACCCTGCTACATTATACACTGATTTAGTTCTTTTGGCTGAGAAAATCCATCACTTTAACACTCTTGGTTCAGTTTAACATAAAAAAAATCTTTCCACTCTAACATAGCACTATTAATTCTGTTTAACGTGAAAAATTCTACCACTCTAACTTGGAACTATTGATTCTGATTAATATGAAAAATCGTACCACTATAACATAGAACTATTGATTCTGACTAATATGAAAAATCCTACCACTATAACATCGAACTATTGATTCTGTTTAACGTCAAATATCCTGCCACTGTAAACTACAACTATTGATTCTATTCAACGTGATTATTATATCCTACAACAGTAACATGGAACTAATGATTCTGTTAAGCATGTACACCACATGGGCAACCATTTTTCAGTTCTCTACTAATTTTTTTTTTAATTCACTGACTCGGCGTAAGATCAGTTCTCAATTCAATGAAAAAAGAACAAAAAGAAAAAAGTACAAAAACAAAACAAAACAAAACAAAACATAGACACTATTTCATTAACACAAACAGCTGAGAGGAAGGGGTTCATTTGGAAATGTTTGCCTAAGACATGAGGCAGGACTTGGCTTCTGTTGGTGTGCTGCACGACCGAGTCGTTCCTAGTGTTTATACCACTAACCTGAATGGTCACGGATGTCCCAGGATAACCAGGCCAGTTCAGATAAGATCACTACTGGTTATGGTCGGTTCTCGGTGGCTGTATGCGTACTTACATGAAGTCAATGCTTTTGTTTCTGTCTTTGATCACATTGTGTACATTGCAGATCGCACACATCTCACTCTCTCCCCTCCCCCCCTGTTCCTTCTCCTTCTTTGCCCCCTCTGCAGAGAGAGAGAGAGAGAGAGAGAGAGAGAGAGAGAGAGAGAGAGACAGAGACAGAGACAGAGAGAGAGAGATAGACAGACAGACAGAAAGACAGACAGACAGACAGAGAGATCTATGATTCTTGTTACTAAAATCAAAATACAGCTGCACGAGCCCGCCTGTGTGTCGTTATCCCAAATCGTTTGTCTGTCACCGCTTTTTACTATCACAATTCTCGGGTACTGCGTTTGTCTGTGGCACGCAGCGAGAGGGAGGGGTGTGTGTATATGTGTGTACAGAGGGGAAGGGGGATTGGTTCCATATAGGGGTGACACGGTTACATACCGTTTTATGTAGGTCGACGCTTCATGTATATAAATACAACATTTACACCGGGCTCGTGTCAAAGCGCTCAGAGTGGACAAGACGATTTACCCATAAAGTCTGTGGTTCAGCAACAGTAAGTATGCACTTTATGTTGTACTTCTGTCTTGTCTTGTACTTCTCTCTCTCTCCCTCTCTCTCTCTCTCTCTCTCTCTCTCTCTCTCTCTCTCTCTCT
>JADBJO010001717.1:130000-160000 GCA_016801955.1 Conus betulinus | reverse complement strand
ACCCACCCGATCTCTGCTACATCTTGTTACAGACTTCCAGACATGTCATGTCTGGCATGAAGGGGTGTATGGCAAATCAAGAGTACTGTAACGTTGACAGCATGCTTAGCTAAGTCATAGAAGCATACCACAAAGATGCAAACGGAACCTCCGTCCTGACTAATCACCTAGGAGACTTCCTGCAAACATCCACGGGAGTTAACAAGGCACCCCCATCTGAACCCCATTCTCTTCAACATTGACCCAATACAGGATACGTTTCGGGGGTTCAGTACGTCCATTGGAAAGTGACCACCTCTGCAACGTGCCTTTCGCTGATGATTTCAACCTGTTGGGAGGAAACACATCATAATTCCAGGAACTCACCAATAAATGGGAGGAAACATCATGTACTATCGGAATCAAAGTGAGCTAAGACAAAGGCAAAACTTTGGTCGACAGTTGCAGGCCTCATTCAGCATCATGCTGCTGAAAAGACAGACACTGGAATAAGTAGACCACCTCCATGACCATTAGTCCACTCAGCGCATGAACGGCATCTCAGCTCAGGGAGGCTAAGACGAGACTGGCCCTAGGCATTGTCTCCACGTCAAGACGTAAAGTCTTTGCTGGAAATAACAAGGCCTGTCAGCTTCCACGTAAAGACAACACTCAACTCATCAATGCTGACATTCTCTGCACATCAATGGTGTCACCTTCCGCGTATCAGTGACGACATCCTCTACACATCAATGACGACATCCTCCACATATCAATGATGACATCCTCTACACATCAATGACGACATCCTCCACACATCAATGATGACATCCTCCACATATCAATGATGACATCCTCCACATATTAATGATGACATCCTCTACGCATCAATGATGACATCCTCTACACATCAATGATGACATCCTCTACGCATCAATGATGACATCCTCCACATATCAATGGATGACATCCTCCACATATCAATGATGACATCCTCTACACATCAATGACGACATCCATTAGGCATGAGTGCTGACATCCTCAGTATATTGATAATCACATCTTCTACACATCAGTTATGACATCCATCCTCTACACATCAATGCTGACATCCATCCTTTACACATCAATGATGACATCTTCTACACATCAATGATGACATCCTCTACACTTCAATGATGACATCCATCCTCTACACATCAATGCTGACATCCATCCTCTACACATCAATACTGACATCCTGTAGGCATGAGTGCTGATATCGTCTGTACATTAATGATTACATCTTCTACACATCAATGATGATGTCCAGCCCGCTATCTGCATGTAACGTCTGGATGCTGACCACAGACCTGGAACAACCCCCCCCCCCCCCTCCCACCCCCCCCCCCCCCTCACCTAGTTTTTGTACAATGAATGATTCAGATGTATGGCACGGTCTCATAAAGGAAGCTTAGGACAATCACTGATCAGGTAGCCAGTGCAGGCTGTGACAGGTATGGTGATGGCTATTTTCCTGTCTTGACAGTTTCCATTGCCCCATAGCCGAGGCAGCTCCCATGGACAGTCTCGAATCACCAGAAGAGCCTACCCGGAACAGTTCTACACTGAAATGATGGTGGAAGCTTCACAGTTCTGGGTGGATTTGCAACGATTCTCCGGTGTTCAGATATACAAGTATATACTATTCCTTTTTAATTCAAAAACCCATCCTCTCTCTCCCTCTGTCTCTGTCTTTCAGTCAGTCTCTCTGTCTATCTGTCTGTCTGTCTGTCTGTCTGTCTGTCTGTCTGTCTGCCTGTCTCTGTCTTTGTCTCTGTCTCTGTCTCTGTCTGTCTGTCTGTCTGTCTCTTTCTCTCTCTCTCTCTCTCTCTCTCTCTCTCTCTCTCTCTCTCTCTCTCTCTCTCTCTCTCTCTCTCTCTCTCTCTCTCTCTCATATATCTAAGTATTCATGGCCGTGTGTGATCTTTTTTCTTTTTTTAGTAACGATGGAATAAGAGCGATTTTGAACTCTAATTCTACAAGGCGGACAGAGTTCACCCCCACAACAAGTATATCGTGACGTTTTCTCACCTCTCACGTTTTCTCACCAGGTGAGAAAACGTATAGGGTGTGGCATCACGTTTTCTCACTCCTTGTGTTCTCTCTCTCTCTCTCTCTCTCTCTCTCTCTCTCTCTCTCTCACACACACACACACACACACACCTGCGCGCGCGAGCGTTCACATAAACACACGCACACTCAAACTCAGAAACACATCGAATTCAACGAGTGAGTGAGAGAGAAAGAGAAAAAGAAAGATTGAAAGAAAGAGAGACAGAGACAGAGACAGAATTTTGATTTTCTTGAGAATGTGTTGTCTAATGAATATGACACCACCCGTCACGTTTTCTCACCCGGAGTGAGAAAACGTGACGAGTGAGAAAACGTGACGTAACACCCGTCATGTTTTCTCACCAGGTGAGAAAACGCGACGGGTGAGAAAACGTGACGTAACACACGTCACTAATCCGGTACGGGCTAGATATGTGACGTATCCAACCCGTTTCGCACATTCTCGCGCGATTTCCTCAAACTTGTGTACTGAATAGGGACGTCTCTTCGTATCAAAACTCCAGTTATACGTGGCCTTATCAGTATGTGTTTCGTAACAGCACATCTCAGGTTTCAGGGAAAATAACAGTTCGGTTTGTCTTTTTAAAACCATTTCTCAGCCTCCTGTGTAAGTTTAATTTCACAAAGTTGTAACAGTTTGCATGCAATACTTTCCACAAGCCAAAGCCTGGCGACCGGGCAGCACGTATCGCCAATCATCTACTTGTCACTGAACGAGATTGGAGACTGCGGCCCCACTTCAGGCATATTCCAACTTAAACCAGCTGCTTTCTGGCTATAAAACAAGAAGTGTAAATCACAGATGCTTTTTAGAAGTGTTATTAATCAGTTGATGTTACCAGCTTCTTTTAAAAGGACGCATTGCACGTGTTGAGGAATTGCGTCGAGCGTTGACCTACATTTCTATGTAGCCCGAAGCCAACTTTTTTTCACGCCGCGCGGCAGGGAGTGGAGAGAACAGAGCGTGAATAATCAACCCGTGTGGAATCCCATGTTTTCTGGCACATATGCTACACACAACTGAAAAAGGTAGTCGCGGTTTCACCTTTTTTTTTCCCAGTTATTACCGTTCATCGAAAGGTGAAACTTTAATGGACACACAAGGTGTAAGATAATGCTAATCTAATGTAAAAATCTGAAACAGACATGAATTTTCGACGAATGTCTTCTTTGGATGCTAAAAACAATACTCCCTACATTCCAGTCAGTATAATAAAGACAGTGTATCAGAAAAGAATGTGTGAGCACAGGTGATGAAGGCACAACCATCACTCCACCTGCTCAAGAGATGTATGGTTTTCAAAATCTGAAAAATTAAGTTTGAAAATAATGCAGCTGTGAAGTGTTATCTACAAATACCGATCTGTGTGTGTGTGTGTGTGTGTGTGTGTGTGTGTGTGTGAAATGAATGCTTGTTCGTTTTCTTATTTATTTTTTAGTAGTAATGTATGTATGCCGTCTTGAATTCAACGTGTTACTTCCTTTCATCGTATTAGGTAGTTTGCGCATCGCTCTTATCACATGCGTATTTTTACATATCTTTCACTATAGACTGTATCAGATGGAGCTCCCAACTGGCAAAAACCCCACTTTATTTTAGTTCAAAGATAATTATTATTTTCAAAAAAATCATTGAAGAGCAAAAACAAATCCCGAGCAATAAGCGAAGTGATACGAGAACTAAGAACTGATTTTATCATGTTTCAACAGGTCAAATTGTGACAATAAGATTTTCATTACATCAAGTACATGAGCACATGCCCACGTGCGTCTGTGTATATTTGTGTGTGTGTGTGTGTGTGTGTGTGTGTGTGTGTGTGTGTGTGTGTGTGTGTGTGTGTGTGTTGTTTTTTTGTTATTTAACTATTCATTTACTTATTGATTTATTTAACTGTATTTGATTTTTTGTCATATTCAAGCTATTCATGATTTAACTATTCATATATTTATTTGCTTATCTATTGACTTTAGCTCAGGTACACTTATTAGCCTACATCTTTCAGTAGTAGATATGTAACTCATGGGATAAATGTTGAATGTCTGCAGATTTTTTTTTTCAGTAGTTAAAGTAACCTTCGTGAGCTGTGATAAACGTCCAGAGTGACACCCATTGACTATGAATAATAATCGGTAACGACACGAAATGGTTTTGAACTTTCATCTAATTTCATTTCTCTTAAATCATGGGCCGGTGGCATGCAAAGGCATTTCTTTTCATTCCCACCCCATCTTTTCCTGTCCAGCTCGCAAGATCTGCTGGTTTCCTGCCGTGACACTCAGGAGGAAAACCTCTCTCTCTCTGTCTCTGTCTCTGTGTGTGTGTGTGTGTGTGTGTGTCTCTCTCTCTCTCTCTCTCTCTCTCTCTCTCTCTCTCTCTCTCTCTCTCTCTCTCCCCCCCCCCTCTCTCTCTGTATGGGGGAGGGGAGGGGGTCCTTCTCCATGTGTATAAACTGTTCTGGTCGCTTATATGGAGCATGTCACTATTTGTCACAGTACTCATGAACTACATTATGTAGAAAGAAAAAAAAATGTGTGTGCGATTGGGTGGGAGGGGGTGGGGCTGCACATCTCGAAAGTCTGGGTAAACGAACGAACACATTTCGTCGTCTTGGCGATATTGCATTGGTGTCGGAAATGTACACACGTATTAAGTACAGGTAGCTGTTCTCTTTGTTACTCTCTTGGTTCGCGGGGACTTGGAAGACGTGAGTCGACGGCATGTGTGATCTAAATCGAAACTGACTTCACGTACGCGATCCGTTCGTATCTCGATACGTGTACAGGCTGACCAATAGATAACGCCTATTAGAAAAGTCCACATTGGAAAGGTCTAAACACACACACACACACACACACACACACACACACACACTCTCTCTCTCTCTCTCTCTCTCTCTCTCTCTCTCTCACACACACACACACACACACACACACACACATACTCTCTCTCTCTCTCTCTCTCTCTCACACACACACACACACACACACACACACACACACACACACACACACACACACACACACACCGTGGCATTCAGAAGACCAGCACATTGTCGTGATTGTCATAGCATGGAGAAGGTCACAGTATTGTGATATTCAGTCGTGGTTTTGAGAAGACCAACACGCCGTAGTGATTTCCCCGTGGTATTGAATAAAGCCACCACATTGTAGTGTCTTTTTACTATGGTATTTTAGAAGACTACCATATCATCGCAATTACCCGTGGCACTGAAAAGACCACTGCATTGTATCAGTTTTCTTTCATGGTATTGAGAAGACCACCACATTGTACTGATTTCCGTCGTGGTACTGACGAGGGAAATCAGTACAAGGTTGTAACATCGCACTTTGGTATGAAGAAGATCACCACAATGAAGCGATTTTTTTTCAGCGTGGCAGTAAGAAGACCACCACATTGTAAGCGCTATTTCCCTCTGAAATACGATGGCTTGATTGACAGGACCAGGCCCGATCTCCTCAGGAATCTTCGGCAGAAAGTGAACTGTAGACAGACGTAACCAATGGTTCTGTGAACAAAACAGAGTTCGATGACTCCCACATGCTTTCGATGAAGGGTTTAATATATCCGCCGATAACTAGCCACCGTGCTGAAAAGGTGAAGGACTGATAGCCACGTTGCTGTGTTCTCAACTTCTGTTTTCACCATTTCTGTATCATAAGTGATCACATTTTCAATGTTCTATACATATGCTGTAATGATGTTGTTACTAATGCTGTATTACTCAATTATTGCGCTCAAACACGCGTGTGATACTCCAAACCCCATCCCGTAACTTACATGTGCATGGAAACTTTTAAAAAAAAATATACTTTAACTCTCAATTCAGAAAATATCCTAGTTGATTTACACATGGGTGAAAATTGCCACTAGCATTCTTCGCCTTTTTACTGTTATGTAAATTGAGGTGAACGCAGATGACCACACTGTGATTCGTGTCATAATGGCTTATGAGCACGTCTTCTTTTGTCTGGTCACTTGTTATCCATCCTGTTGTTTTCTTGCAATTTCACATGGAAAACAGTCTTAAATATTCACATCCTTTTTATTACTGTGTAATGCACTGCTGAATATTATTCAAAATAAAATGAAGCATTATGTGTATAATCCAAAAAAAAAAAATGTTCCGAACGATTTAAACTGAAATACAGTTTTGGCTTATGGCAATCCTTGTACATCTGGTGTCTTAACTTGGTTTTGCCAAGCCATGACACTGTTGTGTAGGCTTTTGCCAACACTTGCCCACAAATAGCTCATGAGTGCCGGGAATTTTGAATTTTATCCTTGGCTTATCTGACGTAGGCGAGAAAAATTGGAATTTCAAAATGCACGGTCATGCCAGATAACCCCAGATTCTGAAATCGCGCTGAACATCCATATGAAATGACTGTGCAGTGTCCATGTGGTGTATATGATCTTGTATTTGGTTGTTGATCTTTTGCAGGCCCATAGGCTTCCTGGCAATTGGCCAGCACAGAGGCCAGGTGGTGCAAGACACAAAGACGGCCCTTATGAAGACAGGCTCACCTTTCACAGAACTGGACAACGAGGCGTTCAGAAAACAGTTTCCAATGCTCAGTTATCCCTCTGACTACGGGGCTGTTCTGGATCCTAATGGAGGGACTGCTGCGTTCAGACAGGATTCTGAGCGTGTTTCAGGTAAATCAGTTGTCTCAAATGCTTTGGCATTACCGAGTAAAAGCGTGACTCTGGGAAGCTGGCACAATTTTGTGATGGAATAAAGTGTGTCAGTGGGACGCTTTGGAATGACCCCTTTTCAAGGTAACGCATTTGACTCAGAGACTGAGGTGACTATGTGTTGGCTAAAGCGTTTCACTCAGGGTTTGAGATGATCTGTTAATTGATTAAGCCCGAGATTTCCAGATCATTAGTTAAACTGGGTAAATCACAGACTGAGATTCTTGGTTAATGGGGTAAACCAGACACTAAGATGAGTGATTAAGTGGGTAAACAAGAGACTGAGATTACTGGTTAATTAGGTAAATCAAAAACAGTGAGGTGAGTATTTCATAGAGTGAATCAGAGACTTTGAGATCGCCACTTAACTGGGTGAATAAAAGACTTTGAGATGATTGGTTATTTGAGTAAATAGAGATTTTGAGATGATGAGCTGATTGGATAGATCAGATACTTTGAGGTGATTGGTTAATTAGGTTGATCAAAGACTGAGAAGATTCGTTAATTGGGTGAATATTTTGAGATACTGATTGATATGGTAAATCAGTGATTCTGAGATAATTGGTGAATTGGATAAATCAAAGACTTTGAGATAATTGGTTGATCAGGTGACCTGTGTGACAAATACACCATTGCATCATTGTGCGAAGTCCGAGTTGTTTGACGCAATGCCGATGACACTAACTAAGTGTATTACAGGAACATGACTGGCAATCTCTCTCTCTCTCTCTCTCTTTAGAAGAAAAAAGCCGTGTGATATGCTTATATGCAAACTGAAAGAAGATCCTTGAGATAGATGCAATGGGAAACTTTATTCACAACTGATTTCGTTTCAATGGAATTAAGACAATAGGACTCAAAAGAAAGGCTTACAACATTCTTGCTGTATTATCCCCCCCCCCCCCCCCCCCCCCCCCCCCCCCCCCCCCCCCCCCCCCCCCCCCCCCCCCCCCCCCCCCCCCCCCCCCCCCCCCCCCCCCCCCCCCCCCCCCCCCCCCCCCCCCACCCCCTGGTAATCGGACATGGCCACAGCACGTCATCTCCCACTGTTTCCCTATGACTATTGTCCGGTATCCACTACTGTTTCCCTGTCATCATAGTACAGTATCCCCCACTGTTTCCCTGTCATCATAATGCAGTATCCCCCCACTGTTTCCCTGTCATCATAGTACAGTATCCCCCCACTGTTTCCCTGTCATCATAATGCATCATCCCCCACTATTTCCCTGTCATCATAGTACAATATCCCCCACTGTTTCCCTGTAATCATAGTACAGTATCCCCCCACTGTTTCCCTGTAATCATAGTACAGTATCCCCCCCACTGTTTCCCTGTAATCATAGTACAAATATCCCCCACTGTTTCCCTGTAATCATAGTACAGTATCCCCCCACTGTTTCCCTGTCATCATAGCACACCATCCCCCACTGTTTCCCTGTCATCATAGTACAGTATCCCCCACTGTTTCCCTGTAATCATAGTACAGTATCCCCCACTGTTTCCCTGTCATCATAGCACACCATCCCCCACTGTTTCCCTGTCGTCATAGTACAGTATCCCCCACTGTTTTCCTGTCATCATAGCACACCATCCCCCACTGTTTCCCTGTCATCATAGCACACCACCCCCCATTGTTTCCCTGTCATAGCACACCATCCCCCACTGTTTCCCTGTCATCATAGTACACCATCCCCCACTGTTTCCCTGTCATCATAGTACAGTATCCCCCACTGTTTCCCTGTCATAGCACACCATCCCCCACTGTTTCCCTGTCATAGCACACCATCCCCCACTGTTTCCCTGTCATCATAGCACACCATCCCCCACTGTTTCCTGTCATAGCACACCATCCCCCACTGTTTCCCTGTCATCATAGTACACCATCCCCCACTGTTTCTCTGTCCATCATAGCACACCATCCCCCACTGTTTCCCTGTCATCATAGCACACCATCCCCCACTGTTTCCCTGTCATCATAGCACACCATCCCCCACTGTTTCCCTGTCATCATAGTACAGTATCCCCCACTGTTTCCCTGTCATAGCACACCATCCCCCACTGTTTCCCTGTCATAGCACACCATCCCCCACTGTTTCCCTGTCATCATAGCACACCATCCCCCACTGTTTCCCTGTCATCATAGTACACCATCCCCCACTGTTTCCCTGTCATCATAGTACAGTATCCCCCACTGTTTCCCTGTCATAGCACACCATCCCCCACTGTTTCCCTGTCATAGCACACACACCATCCCCCACTGTTTCCCTGTCATCATAGTACAGTATCCCCCACTGTTTCCCTGTCATCATAGCACACCCATCCCCCACTGTTTCCCTGTCATCATAGCACACCATCCCCCACTGTTTCCCTGTCATCATAGTACAGTATCCCCCACTGTGTTTCCCTGTCATCATAGCACACCCCCCACTGTTCCCCACTGTTTCCCTCTCATCATAGTACACCATCCCCCACTGTTTCCCTGTCATAGCACACCATCCCCCACTGTTTCCCTGTCATCATAGCACACCCATCCCCCACTGTTTCCCTGTCATCATAGTACAGTATCCCCCCACTGTTTCCCTGTCATCATAGTACAGTATCCCCCACTGTTTCCCTGTCATCATAGCACACACCATCCCCCACTGTTTCCCTGTCATCATAGCACACCATCCCCCACTGTTTCCCTGTCATAGCACACCATCCCCCACTGTTTCCCTGTCATCATAGCACACCATCCCCCACTGTTTCCCTGTCATCATAGTACAGTATCCCCCACTGTTTCCCTGTCATAGCACACCACCCCCACTGTTTCCCTGTCATAGCACACCACCCCCCACTGTTTCCCTGTCATCATAGCACACCATCCCCCACTGTTTCCCTGTCATCAGCACACCATCCCCCACTGTTTCCCTGTCATCATAGCACACCATCCCCCACTGTTTCCCTGTCATAGCACACCATCCCCCACTGTTTCCCTGTCATCATAGCACACCATCCCCCACTGTTTCCCTGTCATCATAGTACAGTATCCCCCACTGTTTCCCTGTCATCATAGTGCAGTATCCCCACACTGTTTCCCTGTCATCATAGCACACCATCCCCCACTGTTTCCCTGTCATCATAGTACAGTATCCCCCACTGTTTCCCTGTCATCATAGCACACCATCCCCCACTGTTTCCCTGTCATCATAGTACACCATCCCCCACTGTTTCCCTGTCATAGCACACCATCCCCCACTGTTTCCCTGTCATCATAGTACAGTATCCCCCACTGTTTCCCTGTCATAGCACACACCATCCACCACTGTTTCCCTGTCATCATAGCACACCATCCCCCACTGTTTCCCTGTCATCATAGCACACCATCCCTCACATGTTTTCCCTGTCATCATAGCACACCACCCCCCCCTGTTTTCCCTGTCATCATAGCACACCATCCCCCACTGTTTCCCTGTCAACATAGTACAGTATCCCCCACTGTTTCCCTGTCATCATAGTACAGTATCCCCCACTGTTTCCCTGTCATCATAGTACAGTATCCCCCACTGTTTCCCTGTCATCATAGCACACCATCCCCCACTGTTTCCCTGTCATCATAGCACACCATCCCCCACTGTTTCCTGTCATCATAGCCACACCCCCCCCACTGTTTCCCTGTCATCATAGCACACCATCCCCCACTGTTTCCCTGTCATCATAGTACAGTATCCCCCACTGTTTCCCTGTCATCATAGCACACCATCCCCCCCACTGTTTCCCTGTCATCATAGTACAGTATCCCCTACTGTTTCCCTGTCATAGCACACCATCCCCCACTGTTCCCTGTCATAGCACACCATCCCCCACTGTTTCCCTGTCAACATAGTACAGTATCCCCCACTGTTTCCCTGTCATAGCACACACCATCCCCCACTGTTTCCCTGTCATAGCACACCATCCCCCACTGTTTCCCTGTCATCATAGCACACCATCCCCCACTGTTTCCCTGTCAACATAGTACAGTATCCCCACTGTTTCCCTGTCATCATAGTACACCATCCCCCACTGTTTCCCTGTCATCATAGCACACCATCCCCCACTGTTTCCCTGTCATCATAGTACGGTATCCTCCACTGTTTCCCTGTCATCATAGCACACCATCCCCCACTGTTTCCCTGTCATAGCACACCATCCCCCACTGTTTTTCCTGTCATCATAGTACGGTATCCCCCACTGTTTCCCTGTCATAGCACACCATCCCCCACTGTTTCCCTGTCATAGCACACCATCCCCCACTGTTTCCCCTGTCATGCAAGCACACCATCCCCCACTGTTTCCCTGTCATCATAGCACACCATCCCCCACTGTTTCCCTGTCATCATAGCACACCATCCCCCACTGTTTCCCTGTCATCATAGCACACCATCCCCCACTGTTTCCCTGTATAGCACCACCATCCCCACTGTTTCCCTGTCATCATAGCACACCACCCCCCACTGTTTCCCTGTCATCATAGTACAGTATCCCCCCACTGTTTCCCTGTCATCATAGTACACCCATCCCCCACTGTTTCCCTGTCATCATAGCACACCATCCCCCACTGTTTCCCTGTCATCATAGCACACCATCCCCCACTGTTTCCCTGTCATCATAGTACGGTATCCCACTGTTTCACTGTCATAGCACACCATCCCCCACTGTTTCCCTGTCATCATAGCACACCATCCCCCACTGTTTCTCTGTCATCATAGTACAGTATCCCCCACTGTTTCCCTGTCATCAGCACACCACCCCCCACTGTTTCCCTGTCATCATAGCACACCATCCCCCACTGTTTCCCTGTCATCATAGTACACCATCCCCCACTGTTTCCCTGTCATCATAGTACAGTATCCCCCACTGTTTCCCTGTCACCATAGCACACCATCCCCCACTGTTTCCCTGTCATCATAGTACACCATCCCCCACTATTTCCTGTTGGAGAGGCCTGCTGCGTCACAGGTGGCGCATCTGCTGATGGGCGTCTTTTCCCCCAACTGAATTCCCTCATCATAGGATCGTTTGACGTGTTACCATCTCGTTAATTTCCTTATCTATCTATCTATCTATCTATCTATCTATCTATCTATCTATCTATCTATCTATCTATCTATCTATCTATCTGTCTGTCTGTCTGTCTGTCTGTCTGTCTATCTATCTATCTATCTATCTGTCTGTCTGTCTGTCTGTCTGTCTGTCTATCAGTTTCTATCTTTCTAATCAGTCTATCTACATATCTATCTATCTATCGATCGATCGATCTGTCTGTCTATCTATCCATCAAGCCAGCCAACCGTGTACCTATCTATCTACCTATGCGAATATTTGAATATGACCGTAAGTCTGTCTGTCGGTTTGCGTATTAGATTTGTCTGTCTGTCTATCCATTGATACCTCAATTAGAGCTGTATGGACCTTAATGTATGGCAGAAACTGTTCAAAAATCACGGAGGGGAGTTACGCGACGGACAGCGCGAGTGCTGAGCGTGGAGCCCCAAGATCAGCAGAGCGTGAAGGTAATCACCGAGGAGGGTCAGCTGACGTCACGGAGCGTGGTGCTGTGTTGCGGCCCCTGGACATCCCGATCTGACGGCCTCGTTAGGTCTGACACTGCCTCTGCAGGTAATCAGGTGGAGCTCTTCACCTTGTCAGTGTCCGCATCACACGTCACTCCATGTATGGAGAACAAACTTGAAAAAACACAGTAATCCCATCGAAGATATTCAGAAAAGATTTACAAAAAATATTAGTGGTCTGCAGAAGTATTCATATGAACAAAGGCTTCAGTTTTTAAGATGACCTAGGTGGAATACAGGTGCTTTCGTGGCGACATGATTGAAACTTACAAATTTACAAATGGATTTTATGACATTAAAACACTGGCACACTATTTCAGTTAATACAGAATCTACAACTAGAGAGCACCTGTTCAGATTAACCACAAAAAAAAAAAAATTACTAAAACTTCAACAGCACCAAACTTTTCACTAACAGAATTGTTAATACTTTGAATAATTTGCCAGTCAATGTTGTTGAAGCAGAAACAGTTAACACTTTCAAAAACTGCCTTGATAAACACCGGGTACACCTTATGTTTCAAACAAATATTGACTTGCAAAATTTTAAAACACACGCATGTGCTTTATAAAAGTGCGAGAAAAAGACCAAAGTATTTCTCGCAAAAACCTCATAACAATACACACTGAGCAGACTAAAGGCTGGAAATGCCTAAGATGCCACTGATATATGACATGATATTATATGCCAAACTTCATCAAACAAACTCATTCACACCAGGAGCCAGTTAGTAACGTCTGTCTCTCTCGGATTTTTGTTCTCGTAAATTTGGGGCGGATCACAAGAATTAAACAGTAGCGCGATGTATCAGTGCGCAGTATCAGAGCTGTGATAACGTGCAGCTAGTTCATAACTCCGATACAGATGAACGGAAGAAAATGTTTGCGAAGAATTCAAAATAGTATCACCGGACGCAAAATTATTTAAAACAAAGACAAAAATGAGTATGAGAAAGTACCACCAATTTGACAGTGCCTCCAGTGGTTCCCTGTGACATACTGGAGTCACAGCAAGATTACAATTCTCAACAGCCGCCGGTTTAGTAGATTACTTCCGCCCTGTTTATTCTCTTCAGTCAACACGCACCACGCCGCTTGTTTATTTGGTTCTTCCATTGATAAGCTTCGAAAAGATCTAAGACTAAAAAGGAAGATTATGGGAGAGACCACAGTTTTTTTTTCCCCACACACCATCTATTTGGAATTCACGGCACTTCAGTCTGTACAACATATCATTTCTGTCCGTGTTACAAAAAAAGAAACATCCTGAAACTACTTCTAACAAGCATTTTCCCGAGTCACGTTCTACGTGTAGTGTGTTGGGTAACAGGAAGATAGGTGGGTGGGAGTTGAAAGATCTGTGGTAAGTGAGAGGGGGGCAGCGAAGAAGGAAGGAGTGGACCTGGCTGTATGCATGACTCAGGGGACTCGTTTGACTGATCGATGCACAGTCCATCGGGTTGTGTATGAAAGATATTGCACTTCATGAATACTATTGTTGATGATAATGATAATGATGACAATGATGATGATACTCGGATTCATAAGAAAATTATGTTCATTTGCCTGAATTCCTACTTCCAGAATTCCTCCCGCTTTGAAAACAGCACCGTTGTTCCCAACGCTGTAGATGAATTAAAAAATGTTCTTCAAAATACTACCTGACCATAACAGATGTTTCTGCATGTGAATTGTAGACAATGAGTTATCAATGCTTCGAAGTAGATTTGCAAGTAGGTTTATCAATGTGGACCAAATTCACATGAGTTTAATATTGATTGATATTTACTTCTTACCACCTGCTATCGATCTTCGGTTGGAATGTGCATTGTACAAAATGTATTTATATATTTTCATTCCCTTCATTTGATAACTTTATTTGATTTGTCTGACCATTCATAGCGTGTCTATTGGTCAATCTGTATCATTGATTAATCTGAATTATTGATTAATCCACATCAAACTGGTCGTAACACGTCACCTGTTACATGCACGATAGAGGTTTAAACTTGGACTGAACCATAACCAGACTGATATCTCTCACAATGATGTTTGTGTGTGTGCTTCTTGTGTTTCCATGAAATGTACTGCCTCGTGATTTCCAGCCGGTACGCATCAGTGTGTGTTACTGGAAGGAGAAGGAGGCAGGGCGATACAGCTACAAGAAACTGCCCACTTTCTTTGACGTCCGCTGCTGCGGAGGCCACGACGTGTACGGCTTGCCGAGTGACGAGTACCCTGAGTGTATCAAGGTGCGTGAATGTTAGAGCGCTTCAGTCCGCGGCCGGATACGTCAAGGCGCATTGATCTACGCTTGCTCTGTCACATATATATTTCGGTTGCGTATCCTTTGGGAATTTAAAGGCGCATAACAATTACAGCTTGCTCTTTGAGAATACTGTCAACGTGGACAGGTTCATACAGATTCTTCTTGCTTCCTCCGTCATGCGTACATCGGGTGCAAACATTTACAACTTATTCTTTGAGCTGTCTTCGGGTCTAGAAAGGCCGATACATTTGCAGCTTGATCTGTGACTTGTCCTTCAGTTATCAGTGCGAAAGAAATGACAGTTATAATGTAAGACTAATAATGATAGTAATAATGATAATGGTATAATCTAAAAATGGACATGTTTGAAGCTTAATCTATACAAAAAATCTTTGCATACACGCACACACACACACACACACACACACACACACACACACACACACACACACACACACACACACACACAGAGGACAGTAACAAAAGATTCCTAATATTCTAAATGTCTGCTGCTGTCAACGACTGTTTCTGTCACTGCCGGGCTTCCACATCCTGGATGGTCGGGTCGTCTCAAGGCGTGCCTTTTGACAGATGTCTCTCCTAAAGAACTATCGACATTTATTCTAATTTAGGGCCTTGTGAGGTTCAGTTGTGTTCCTCCTCGATCAGATCCAGCTGGAACTCTATAGGGTTCTGGTCCTCTTCTTATCAGAAATCGTGAGCTGTTTCATAATGATCATGGGCTGATGAGCCTACAACTTCACCCACACCCCACAGCCACACCTTCACACTCGTTGCGCCAACGTTTATGTGGAGGACTTTGACATGGAAACAGATCCCCTCAACCTATGTGGCCACACCGGCATACTTCTTAGTTTTGAAGATGTGAGCTTTTTTTTGATACTATATCCGCTCTCTTGCCACTCTTCACACAAGAACCTGCAGCCCAGTCAACCTTCGACTGTCTCTGGCTGAAGTCACCATCAATTTAGCAGGCCGCCTACAGCACCAGGAGCGATACTATGAATGCCCAATATACAGAGCATGGATGGGTTACGTCCCCATACAAAGGATACGTTCACGACTCCGACTTTCCAGAGGAATCCAGCAAACCCTTCGAAGAATCCGGACTGGGTACCAAAGATGTGTTGTCTTTACCTGACTGCCTGTGTGGAACTGAGGCTTCGTTCCACCACACCCTCAGCGGCTGCACGGCCCTCCTGGACACCATGACTGCATCCCCTTCTTTCTTCAGTTCCTGGAATCTCGCCGCGCTCTTTTTTTTTCCCGTTTGCCTTCGGCCACCATTTCTGATTCCAGTCCCTGTCTGTAAATTATGTGCGTCCTTTCATTCACGTGATCTAAAGGTTTCCCTTCGCCATTTCCACTACCTCTTGAATTTTTCATTTTCCGTCAGTCTTTAGCTTGAGCTGAATCAATCTCACAACCTTTGCCCCGAGTCTTCAAACACGGTTACTGACTGCTTTTTTTCACTTCATATTCCTCTACGGTGGATTTGGGAGGCAGCTTCAGCTTTGGTTGGCGGTAGAAGGGAGCGACGTCAGTGAGTCCCGGTGAACCATAAAGCCATGTCTTTGTGTGTCGGTTGATTTTCACCTCTTGTGGTTCCACTGATATTGTGTATCAGAGGAGACTACAATAGTTTCGGGATGCATGAAATGTATGTAACTGACCTGGTACTGGCCAGAAAGACCACGCTGATCTACTATTGTCTACGTGCTTTCTTCTGCTAATTGCTTGGTTTGTTTTCCTCGTTTTATGTTTTCCTCGTTTTATGTGTCTGCTGTGGATCAAATTTCAATCCTCATTCAATTGTTCGAAAATTTATGAGCAAAAAAGCCCAGAAATCATACATTGGTTATGTTGACTTTCAGAAGGGTTTGATTCTGTGCGTCACGACAAGCTTCTTGAATGTTTAAGGAATCAAAATGTTAGAGGATAGTTTTTTATTTCGTTATGTGCCATGTATTCTTCCCTTTTGTCTTGTATCTGAACTAACTTTGATTATTCTGAAATTTTCAATGTCCAATAGGTGTCCAACAAGGATTTGTGTTAAGCCCTATTTTATTTCCAATTTTCATAAATCCGTTAGCAGAGTACACGTCTGGAACAAGAAGACATGGAACCCACTTGATGCCAGATATCACAGAACTGTTTATTTTACTTTTCGCAGACGATATGGTTTTAATTTCAACAACACCAGTAGGCTTATATGATTAATCAAACTGTTTAAAATCATGCTGTGGCAATGTGGCACTTTATGTAAATATAGATATAAAAAAGCATGGGTATGTAGAAAGTTGGTTTTCTGGCAAAACAGTGGTTTTATGACGGAGGGCAAGCAGAAATTGTAAACAGTTACTGCTATCAGGGTCACAATTTTATTGCAAAATTGAGTCACGAAAAAGGTACTGACCATTTCAGCAACCAAGGGGAAATTTTTTATTACTAAATAGAGCTTTCAACAAATACAGGAAATGACTGCCAAAACATATTTACAAAATTTGATTACAAAATCAATATTACTGTATTCGTCTGCAATACGGGGATGTCGGAGACTCGATAGCTTAGAATAGGTTCATCTAATAGCATGTAAAAAAAATTGTAGGGGTCCCTAGTCGAACTTCAAACAAGATGGTATATGGAGACTTAGATATCCTATTTTTGTTATTTCCCGTGTTAACCGTGTTAGATACTTGAGACGATTGTTGGACATGGAACAGCACCGAATTCCCAAACAAGCCCACACGATGCGTCTTTCTCTAGATACTGAGGGAAAATATAACTGGGTGAGTAAGATCAGATACATTTTAAGTGAAACAGGGTTCTTTTATGCATGGCTTTGCAAGTCGGTTGGTAACGCTGGTGAACTTAAAAAAATGTTTAAACAAAGACTGGCATGTTCATTCAAGAATGGTCCGGTACTATTAGAGGTAGGGACAGGTATCAATTATACAGTTATTTCACAATTATCTTCGGAAAAAAGCAAAATATTTCGTTTTGTAGCTATGTAACAAATTCGGGACTCTGGACACTTCCTCTGAATAATGATTTGTATAGATTTAGCAACTGCCGTCTGACCGATACTGTGAGCTATGTGTTTCAAAAACTGAGGATGAAAATCACTTCATATTTGAGAGTCCTTTATGCACTGAACTCGGAAAGAAGTTCTCACAACACATCGCAGCAATGCCTTTGCAATAATTACTCCGAGCAGAGAGAAGGACAATGTGTCAATTTCTAACCAAGTATATTTTCAATGCCATAAATGTGCGAAAACGTTTTTGGAAGTTGAACACGTAAACGATAGCAAATGGGCATGCGGCGATAGCCTTTTGACACATTTGTGTGTGTGTTTTTCGTGCTAAGGAATATTACTCTCTGTTTGTTCTGATTCATACAAATGTGACGATTAAGTTGTGAGTTTTGTAACCAGCAAGTGTGACAAGCTAGATCAGACGCATACTTACAAATGCCTACGGGTGCATTTTTATTGTCTGATTTCGAGTACAGGTGTAAACGAATATGAAAGTAAAGATAGTTTTGTTGATATGGTTGTATTGGCTTCATTTACGCATTAGCCGTGTTTCGTTCCAGTTGAAGTACTCTGCCAGATATGTGTGCGTGCCTGATGCTAGATACTGTCCATTAATGCAAGTATTGTTCATTTTAGTTTTGGTATGATGAACTTACTTAGCTGTGTTTCTTAAAGTCAGCGTTACATATATGTAAAGATATACGATGATAAGCCGACTATGCCCAAAACAGCGGAGGTCGTGTTCCCCTTATGCAGAGATCTCACTGTCTGCTTTCACTCGGTTCAAAGATCTTTGCTGTAATTTTGCTAAGTACTTTTGCTAAGACTTTTGGCTAATATCACTAATTTTCCGAGCAAATATTTATGCATTTTTATTTGTTGAGGTGTTGATTATCCCTGCTCCCCTCGCCTCTATTCTCATTCTCCATTCCCCCTTTAGTGTTTGTATTGTGGGCTATGGCTGATGTACAATGAACACTCTCTCTGTGTCTCTGCCTCTCTCTCTCTGTCTCTCTGTCTCTGTCTCTGTCTCTCTCTCTCTCTCTCTCTCTCTCTCTGGTAGTGTTAGTCATTCATTCACATCTCAAACATGATCAGCCATTCAAAAGGTTTCATTCGCATTCTTTCTTTTTTCACTTTGTTAACGTATTTGCCAACATTGTTTTTGAGAATTGATACACGAAACCGATTTGCAGTGACGATTAAAGCTTCTTTTAACTTCCTGTTGATCAGTGTAAGTTAGCCTAGTAGAGGTAAATGGTGTGCTACTGTGCTGTTCAAGACGGAACGGGGTGCGGGGAATGCACGTGATATCACATCCTGATAGAGGAGCTTATCACTTGTCCTCATGAAGTGCTCTTTCCCTCTCTCTCTCTCTCTCTGGTGCGCGCGCGTGCGCGCGCGCGTGTGCTGTGCTGTGTGTGTGTGTGTGTGTGTGTGTGTGTGTGATCTGAAATGACAGTCTGTGTTCAGGTGTGTCTTCACCACGGCCCACAAATCCACCCTGACAGACGTGACGTAGCGGATCACTCGTGGGTTGTTTCGTTACTCTCGGACTACGTACATAAACACCTGCCGGGACTCGAACCTACTCCGGCCGTTGTGGAAACCTGTATCTATACAGTAAGTCAGCCGGTCTGTCGTCACTGCAGGCATAGTCAGTAGCGTTATTTTTACTAGTATATTGTTGGTGCATGGTTCAAGTTCATTTGTCACTCTTTGATTTTAAAAGAAGACCATCTATACTAACCCCCATCGCGCATGATTTTCCTCGCTTTACCACTGTCTGATACGTTGTTTACGACCCAAAACTGAAAAGATGTAAATATCTTTTGTTTCCCCCGTGTGTGTGTGTGTGTGTGTGTGTATGCGCGCGCGCGCGAGCGCGCCTGTGTGACTGTGCGCGCGCGCGCGTGTGCGTGCGTACGTGCGTGCGTGCGTGCGTGCTTGCGTGCGTGCGTGCGTGCGCGCGCGCGCGCGCGCGCGTGTGTGTGTGTGTGTGTGTGTGTGTCCCTCATAATAAAAAAAAAAAAAAGTGGTTTGTTACTGGGAAGCGTCTTCCCCTGAGTCAATGTCACTGAATGACGGAGGACCTGGAGTCAGGTGGTCCTTGTGTGTGGAGCTGTTGTCAGGATGGGGTCGGGTATGACGTATACGTTCCCTTCTGCAGACCGATCAGTGTAAGGGGCAGGGGGAAGGGGGTGGAGGTGGAGTGCAGAGTTAGGGAGTGGGGGGGGGGGGGGGGGGGGGGTACAATCCGTAGGTTACTGGTTGGTGTGTTTGATATCTCTCTGTTTATGAGTTCGCCGTCTGTCTCTATGTGTGTATGTCTGCTGCCAGTCTGTGTCTATTGTCTGTCCGTTTTTATGTCTGCTGCCAGTCTGAGCCTATATTGTCTGTCCGTTGTTATGTCTGTTGTCAGTCTGTGCCTATTGTCTGTCCGTTTTTATGTCTGCTATCAGTCTGTGCCTATTGTCTGTCCGTTTTTATGTCTGCTGTCAGTCTGTGCCTATATTGTCTGTCCGTTTTTATGTCTGCTGTCAGTCTGTGCCTATATTGTCTGTCCGTTTTTATGTCTGCTATCAGTCTGTGCCTATATTGTCTGTCCGTTTTTATGTCTGCTGTCAGTCTGTGCCTACTGTCTGTCAGTTTTTCAGTCTGCTGACCGTCTGTTTATATGTCTGCTGACCGTCTGTTTGTATGTCACCTGTCTGTATATCTGTTTGTGTGTCAGGTATATGTCTGTCTGGATATCTGTTGTTTGTCTTTTCTTGTCTGTCTCGTAAGTTTGCTGTCTGTTGAAACGTCCGTTGTCTATTGGCGTGTCTGCTTTTTAGAGATCTGATGGTCTGTCTGTGTGTATGTCTGATGTGTGTTTGAATGTCTGCTGTCTGTTTTGTATGCCTCCTGTCTGTCTGTTTGTATGTTTGTTGTTTGTCTGTCGGAAGAAGGACTGCGGTCTGCCTGTGTGTATGTATGTTGTATGTCTGTGCGTATGTCTGTTATTTGTATGTTAGTGTGTCTGCTGTCAGGAAAATGACTCAGAAATTTTCATCTGTGTGATCAACAAATATGAGCGATTAAAGTTTTAGATTTCTTTGTGGAACCTGACGAAACACAAAACAAACAAGCGCAACAGTAGGCTTACAAGTCCATGTGTTCTGTGAACAGCGTGAAAGCGTTCAGGGTTTGCACTGTAGGCACGGTGTTCATGGAATGTTGTAGTATTTCCTACAATTCAGTCTTCGTCATCGTCTTCGTTTCGATCATGGGAAAACTACACACCTTGCTTCATCTTCATCCAGTTGAGCATTCTAGTCATAATCATCATCCTTGATTCGTACATCATTCGTACATTTTTATTAAGTTTTACTAGTTTTGAAAGAATTGAGGCGGTGTGGTTTTTTGCTTTAGGGCAACTTGATTCACTGTAACATACTGACTTGTACTTGGCTAGATTTAGTTATATGTGGATTAAACCTTTACCTGGGTGTGCAGTAGTTGAAAATGAATGATGATAAAACTGAGCTCATTGTTACTGGCACTAATTCAAAGATCAGTCAGGTTACTGATACTGCTATGTCTATCTCTGGTTGTGATGTATTCTTCTCACAAACTGTCAGGAATCATGGTTTCTACCTAGACGAACCTTGTCTATGGAAGCACATGTCAAACAACTATGCCGTACTCTGTACCGGCAGTTACGTAGAACAGGTAAAGTTCGCTAAGTTCTATTCACTGATGCTGCCAACAAGTTTTCTGTTTCCTTCATACTCTCCAGACTAGACTACTGTAACTCTCTTCTTGCTGGTCTTCCCGATAATTAACTAAATTAACTTCAACACATACAGAATCGTGCGGCTCACCTTGTTCTCCGCAAGCCCAGACGTGAGAGCGTAAAACCTCTTCTCAGAACTCTCCATTGGCTTCCTGTAAAGGCCAGAATTCAATACAAAGTTGCCTGTCTCTGCTTCCAGTGTATCTATCATGAGAACATGCCTTCTTATCTTTCCAATCTCCTGCCGATATGAAAACCATCTCGAGCACTCCGTTCTTCTGATACCTCACTGCTGACTGTTCCTCGCTTCTGTCTTGATCAGTCAGTCAGTCATTCCCCTGACTGCTGGGGTCGTTGGGGGGACGTGATGAGGGCCGCGTTTCTCTCCAGGCTCTTCTGTTGGTGGCTGTCTTGAGGAGATCTGGCATGGTCATTTTGGTCCAGTCCTTTATATTGTCGGACCAGCTCTGCCGTTCTCGTCTGCGCCCTCCTTCAACGGTACCTCGAACGATGGTTTGGTAAAAAAGTCTTTCTCTGTCTTTGACCCAAATGTATGGAACTCTCTACCCCTTTATCTTAGTAGAACAAACTGCCTCTCAACTTTCAAAAGGCGTCTGAAAACCTACCTCTTTCAACCCCATCTCTCCTGAGAAACCCTCCAAATCAGATACATTCTACTAGCTGTATGTTCCTAGACCAGTAACGTGAAGATGCGTGCGAGCGCGCGTGCGTGCGTGTTATGTGTGTGTGTGTGTGTGTGTGTGTGTGTGTGTGTGTGTGTGTGTGTGTGTGAAGGAGAAGAGTGGTTTTTAGAGGATTTATGAGAGAGAGACTTTTTGTGAAATTTCTTGTGTGATAAAAAAAAATTGTTATTATTATTATTATACAATGTCTTAATTGTGAACGCAATGTGATTTGTTTTAGTATTGGATATCTCTAGGCTTTGTGTGCATGACTTTTTTATAATTCCTATTTTTTACCGTTCGCTCTTTTTTGAAATGTAAAGCGCTGTTGAGCATTTTTATGGAATATGCGCTATTCAAATAAACATTATTATTATTAGTAGTAGGACTTTAATATCTCTCTCCTGTTTATTTGAAATGGAATAATTTTATAACGTATCTGGAGGCGCCCTAATTTGACATTGAAAACAATTTGCGTAAAACATCATGTATCAAAGTTTCAAAGGGAGGTGACCGGAGGCGGAAACTCAGCATGTAGCCTAAGAGATGGCCAGAAAGATCCTATCAATATTGATTGTTAGGACTGGTTCCGATTGCACTTGTGCAGGTAATACTGATCAGTTATCGATGTTGACCGATAAATTATCAACGTTGAAGTTAAACTTGGACCCATGCACGCATACACACGCGCGCGCACACACGCATGCAAGCGTGCGCACTCACACACGCACACACCCACTCACTCTCTTACACACACAGGATGATTAGGCCTGTATATAGACTCGGTTTGTTACGTGCCTGAGTCAACACAGACAAAATGTGAGCAGGCCTCGGCCGAGTGGACTGTCAGACATTGTTCACTGCCATTGTCATGCTTTGCTTCTTTCATACGTTGTGGTTTTATATTAGAAGACTGCTGTGTTTTCACCCTTCTTCGTGTTAAGACTGCTATGTGTTTACCCTTCTTCGTGTTTAAGACTGCTATGTTTTTACCCTTCTTCGTGTTAAGACTGCTCGGTTTTCACCCTTCTTCGTGTTAAGACTGCTATGTTTTTACCCTTCTTCGTGTTAAGACTGCTATGTGTTTACCCTTCTTCGTGTTAAGACTGCTATGTTTTTACCCTTCTTCGTGTTAAGACTGCTCGGTTTTCACCCTTCTTCGTGTTAAGACTGCTATGTTTTCACCCTTCTTCGTGTTAAGACTGCTATGTTTTCACCCTTCTTCGTGTTAAGACTGCTATGTTTTTCACCCTTCTTCGTGTTAAGACTGCTGTGTTTTCACCCTTCTTCGTGTTAAGACTGCTATGTTTTTTACCCTTCGTGTTCAGAATTCATTTTGTTATGTGATGCGCACCAGTGAGGAAGGCATATTGATCTTTTTAGCAGAAAGAGTGTCATTTTACAAGAAGAGCCTGGTTCATTATAATCCCTCACTTCTCTCTCTCTCTCTCTCTCTCTCTCTCTCTCTCACACACACACACACACACACACACACACACACACACACACACATCTATATAATATATATATATATATATATTTTTTTTTTTTTCAGAATACGCCTGACAAACATTTCATTCTCGACACGCACCCAGCCTGGAAGAACGTCGTCATTGGCGCCGGATTTTCAGGTACCCCTTAGTTGGAATAAATTTTTAAGACACATAAACAAATGAAGACACTCACATAGTCCTCAAGCCAGCAGACCAGGGTGGTGCAGTTGCGGTCTGTGACAAACAACTGTACATAACAGAAGCTCAAAAGCAACTGTCAAACACAGATTTCTACACACCACTCACATCATCATCACCCTCCCACAACACCAGAAACTCATCGCAAACTCAATCAAAGAAGAAATCAAACTCAACAACCTATCGACCACAGCCAAACTCCTGATCATGACAGACACTAAACAGCCCACCTTCTACCTGCTTCCCAAAATACATAACACAAACACAACACACCTGGCAGACCCATTGTCTCTGCTTGCAGCTGCCCCACTGAACACATTTCACAGTACTTAGACTTTCTCCTTCAACCCATAGTACAAAGCCTCTTCACATACCTCAAAGACACAACCCACACTCAACATGATCAATTCATGCAATACAGACCGCACTTTTCAGCCCAGCCTCCTCTTCACTCTTGACGCGGTGTCACTCTACACCTCTATCCTCCACGCTGATGGACTGAAATCCCTCACATTCTTCCTCGACAAACGGCCCCCCAACCAACAACACCCTCCCACCACTACACTGGTCAGATTTGCAGAATTAGTCCTCACCCTCAACACCTTTCAGTTCAACAATCACACATTCTCACAAATTAGTGGCGTTGCTATGGGCACCGAAATAGGACCATGCTATGCCTGTCTCTTCATGGGACACTGGGAACACCGCATTCTAACCACATACACAGGCCCCACACCGGAATTATATAAAGGTACATTGATGATGGACTGGGAGCCACATCCATACCCAAACAAGATCTCCTCAACTTCCTCAACTTTGTTGAAGATGAAATGAGGCAGGGAACAGCAAACATAAACAGTAAACATATAGGTAATTTTTTGCTCCCATAAGAAAACCTAACACAGAATAACTTTTATTCAAGACTGGCACAGCATTTTATACTTGAATAAAGTCAGATGAATACAAAAACGAACGATCTAATAATGGTGGGGAAAAACAAGCGCGCAGGCTAACAACTCAACTTTCTTCATAGTAATGACTTGCCAAACATTTGGACTTAAGGGGGGAGGGGGGGGGGGGGAGGGAGTTGAAAATGGAGAAACTGGGAACATGAAATTAAGAACATATATTATAGATATGAAAACCTCTTCACTAGCCGCATGAGGGAACCATCGTAATCCCCTTCGAAGGCACATCTATTTGTATTGCCTGCTCTGAGGCCTTTCGTCCGCTGGATCGGAACTCATCAGGGAGACATGGCTGGTTGTGGCTGCGCTCCTGGCGTCAAATAGAGACACACCACAGTCCATAATACCGTGGTGTTCTCATCACCAAGGGTTCAAAAAAGAATCCAACAGCACCCCCATTTGTATTTCTTTATTTTTATTTTATTTCTTCATTTATTTATTTGTTTATTCATTTTATTGTATTTTATTTTCATTTATTAAAAAAAATCATTTATTTACTTTATTTTATTTACCATCGTTTCACGCCCCCCCCCCCCCCCCCCCCCCCCACACACACACACTTCCCTCTCCCATGATCCCCCTCATTTCCGTCTGGCAGACCCAAGAGGTCAAAATGCATTGTGTCTAGTCCTGTACTCTGTTTGTCTGTGTCCTTGGCGGGTAACTAACCCCCACTCTTTCCAAATACTGTTGAGGCTGTTCAAGGAACTAGGCACCAAAATGTGTATAGAAACCCTGGATTTTGCCCGCGTGAAGAAAGGAGAATTCAACACAAACTATCACCGATCTTCTACCTTAACTAATGTCAGAAGGGAATCATATCATATCATAGGCGTAGACCTTTAGACCGGGTGATCCCAAGATGCAAAACTGATAGATACCGAAAGTCGTTTATTCCTGCAACCACGGAAGCAAGGAACTCTCTACCAGATCAGATTAAACTTGTAATTCCGTAAGTGCCTTTAAGCATTATTGTCTGCTCATGATTGTACTGTACCTTAATATTTTTACTTCGGCAGAGAAAAGAACAGATCATCCATTGTCGACTTTGCCTTGGGGTTAGTGATCTGAAAAACAAAAAGATATGTTCAATCGACACTTAGTGGATGACCCAGAAACAGCTGAACACTATTATCGCGTCCTCACTTTACGTAATTTGTGCTAACATGATTTTGAATCGTGCTCCAAATATTTTCACATTCATATTCTCTTGAACGATAATCCAGATCTTCATGTTAATGCGAATCTGTTAATATTTGAGACCGGACACAAATTCATTCTGATTCCAGTGGATTTAAAATAACATCTATGTGTGTTGGATTGTGCAGTTGCATGGCTGAATTGTAATGGGAGTTTTGTCCCCTATCTCTCATTTCCCTCCCATCCTCCTTTCTTACTGTAGTTATCTACTCATTTATTCACCTACTTTCTGCTCAGATCAGTGGATCATCATATCCATGTACTCATAGATCATATATCCCAAAACCATATTGTTTTGTAACAGATTTTGCGTGCATCTGCCAGTTGCCATGTACACTGTCGGTGTAAAGTAAATTTCAGAGCCCGATATAAGCTATAGGCTTGTTGTGGCTGTTCCGATGGATATGATCTTATGCTAGTATTTTGAATGAAGTTCTGTTTGAATCACAGCAAAGAAAGACATTGAAACTGGCTAGAGGTCTTTCAGTGCATACGTCATAAAAATGTTAGGCTCAAATCTCATCTTTAGGCTAAAGAAGGTTAAAGTTCTCGTAGCCTGTAGGCCCTACGGACAGTCCAGTGTCGGAGGTGCACTGTATCTGGGCATGATGGGATGGAAGGCGGAGCCTGACCCTCTCCTTCCGCTCATTTACACTTCCCTTAACCGAATCAGGTACCCATATACCGCCAAGTGGACAGAGGGTTTCAAGTCGAAAAATCCGACCCCACCAGTTGTTCACCTCACGACCCGTCATCATTTGAGGAAGGAAGAAAAGTGGTTGTATCAGTAACAAATGCTGCAGCCGAGTCCAGTTAAATCTAGATCCGATTCTTATTTTCCGAGAAAAGCGAAATCTTATCTCAAGTGAGTTTGGCAAAAGAAACCTGTGTAAGGCTCTGGAATTATTCTTGAAAAGGATTCTGTATCTGTCACTTTCTTCCCGACATTGACATGGAATCTCCAAAGAACTTCTTTTAATATGAAATATGTTAATTGACAAAAGGGCGGAAATGTGTTATTTCTATCACGCCATGTTACATCTCACATTGAAGAGAAATGTTCAGGTCACATGCGAAGTCATGGACCTACAGAGGAATCAGCAATGGATAAACATATCTGATACCCGATTGAAATATAGAGAAGTAGTTTCACATTGGAGCGAGGACAAACCAAATGATACAGCTGAACTCAAAGCTATTTTTTAATGCGTTTACGTCATCCTGTTAGCTTTCCAAAATGTTTGTCTTAAATTCTCATCTGTATTGATGCTTTAAGCCTTGCAATCATCACAAATTAAGACAATAATTGAAGAATCTTATCCACACACACACTAATTTTGATTGGCACTGTCTTACAATGACAAAGTAGGCACCGCAGCTAAACATGGGACATAGATTTTTGGACATTATGCATTGAAGTGTTCCCATTTCACCAACACAGCATTACACAATGGAATCGTGTGCTCTTCTTACAAGAACACAGCATTACACAATGGAATCGTATGCCCTCCTTACAAGAACACATCATTATACAATGGAATCGTGTGCCCCCCTTACAAGAACACAGCGTTATACAATGGAATCGTGTGCCCTCCTTACAAGAACACAGCATTACACAATGGAATCGTGTGCCCTCCTTACGAGAACACAGCATTACACAATGGAATCGTGTGCCCTCCTTACAAGAACACAGCATTACACAATGGAATCGTGTGCCCCCTCCTCACGAAAACACAGCATTACAAATGGAATCGTATGCCCTCCTCACGAGAACACAGCATTACAAATGGAATCGTGTGTTCTCCTTACAAGAACACAGCATTACACAATGGAATCGTGTGTCCTTAGAAGAACACAGCATTACACAATGGAATCGTGTGCTTAGAAGTAACTCCAAAGCTTTAGCACCAGATGTAATCATAATTAAGTTGAGCTTCAAAACTGACCTCTAAAAGGCGATTTTCGTCCTAATAGAAAACTTTTCTCTTACAGTTAGACGGAAATTTAATGCTTTCAAAATGAACCACGCCAAACACATTTTGGGACAGCATATATCACCTCATCACTTTCTTTCATGATATGTAGTAAAAGAATTCTTTCAAATTATCTCACTGCATAACGTACCAAACAAGTTAAGATCATCAACACGTACATTATGATTTTGTTTGTTTGTTTGTTGGTTTCTTTGTTAATCATTCTCACAAGTTGTAATTAATAGACGTATATACGGTTGCTTCTCTCCCCAAAGTTTCTACTTGTTGATGGTGGTAGTGGTGGCTGTGTTGGTTGTTGTTGTTGTTGTTGTTGTTGTTGTTTTCGTGAGAGTCGCAGTAAATAGAAAGATCTAGAGCTGAACACACCAACAACACAGACCCATGCGTGCTTCCACAAGTGCATGCACACACCCATGCACACAGGCAAGAATTTTCCGCTCTGATACGCATACGTTTTATTGCACAAACAGAGAGAGAGAGAGAGAGAGAGAGAGAGAGAGAGAGAGAGAGAGAGAGAGAGAGAGATGCTACAAATATGCAGTGTGTGCCTGTGTCCAGGGCATGGCTTCAAACTGGCCCCAGTGGTGGGACGGGTGCTCAGTCAACTGGCGCAGGGGAAGACTCCCAGCTACGACCTCAGTCCCCTTCCGCATCAGTCGGTTTTCGCCTAAATCATATCTGTAAATTGGCACACTTAGTTGCAAAGAAGACTCATTGTTGATAAGTCACACACAGGAACGGCCGTTTGATGATCGTATTGTACAGTTGTTTGCTTCTTATTGTCATCAGGTCTGAAACTGACTTGTGCGAACATGATTTCCTTTTAGTTTATGTTGCAGTACTTTCTGTATTTACGTGTTACATGCATGAAATCTCTCTCTCTCTCTCTCTCTCTCTCTCTCTCTCTCTCTCTCTCTCTCTCTCTCTCTCTCTCTGTATCTGTCTCTCTCTCTCAGTAGCCCATGGCCATTTTTATCTTAGTGTTTTAACAAATCAAATGTATATAATCAACACGTATTTGGTTGTTTTCGCACGCATCGAGTGCATGCATGGTCAGTATTAAACTAAGCCATTTGTTTTTCTTGCAAATAGTGCTTCCTTGAGTACGAAACCTGGCTTTGTTAGTCCTTTCCAGTATCGTACTTTGAATTGCCATGTGTGGTAGAAAAAGACCTCTAAAACACAATACGCAGCTCGGTTAAGCAAGTTCGATTTAATCACACAAACCACAAACACTTTAAAGTTACATAACGATACTAGTATTTACCTTGATATTTTTATTTCATGCAATTCTTTTCCAAATTGTGGTTGATATGAATGACAGAGGTTGTGGCCCACAAATTCGTTCCTGTTTTTGTTTTTTCGGAGGCGTCACTGCGTCATATCCACTACACATGAGACCACTGTGTGTAAGGGGTAACGTCAGGCAGGCAGGGGATAGTCGAAATTCTGTCAAGTGAAAGAAAGTAAATGTGTCATTTGTGATCGCCGGAAATAATTTCTCCGAGCTTAGAACTGTGGAATTCCGTTCTGTGCATAAGATTTTAGCCTGTTGTCAGACACACTGCGCTACGGAAATGGAAGAAGACCTAGACAGAACCCTTCCCATCCTCAGCTGGAAGACCTAGACAGGATCCCTTCCCATCCCCAGCTGGAAGACCTAGACAGGATCCCTTCCCATCCCAGCTGGAAGACCTAGACAGGATCCCTTCCCATCCCCAGCTGGAAGACCTAGACAGGATCCCTTCCCATCCTCAGCTGGAAGACCTAGACAGGATCCCTTCCCATCCTCAGCTGGAAGACCTAGACGGAACCCTTCCCATCCTCAGCTGGAAGACTTAGACAGACAGGATCCCTTCCCATCATCAGCTGGAAGACCTAGACAGGATCCCTTCCCCATCCTCAGCTGGAACACCTAGACAGAACCCTTCCCATCCTCAGCTGGAAGACTTAG